>PNEQ01088096.1:0-64591 GCA_003012365.1 Medauroidea extradentata | reverse complement strand
ATGTTGTGGAAGCGGTAATGTTTCGTATTGTTTGAACAATCATTTCACTAATCATTCTAATAAAATACAGATTTCTCTTGTCTAATTTCATACGTTCTATTTACACTCATTACATGTGCAAAGCTAATGCTAGTGTTGATCTATACGCTAGATACCCACACCCCCATTAATGTTAACGTACAGATCATTTCTGATTACGGTATACATTACACAAAAAATTGTAATATGGACCCTATACCGACTTTTCAGCGTATTGGTTAAATAACACATATTGCAGTATTACAATTGGACTACTATTCTCTTAAATTGTACCGAAATATACTAACCACAATTCTTGCACATTAACAAACAAAAGTGAACATAGATTATTTAGTCATGACAGAAATACTTTTTAACTTGCGGCTTTTACTTTAGCGCAACCCCCGTGAGCCAATTTCCTACAACGCATGCACTAAATAATTTCTCAAACCTCAGTTTCATCACAAACACCACAAAACTGCGAATAGTTTTTCTTTGCCCCACATGTTTCAAAGGTCACGGTTCTTGAATATTTTGAAGTTGTATTTCTCTTTTTTTTTTTTTTTTGCGAGTAATTCGTCACTATACGACGAACTTGTCAAGACCGCCACACCTGAATACTTCCTCTTTCGGATATTCCCATAACGGCTTGATGAGACGGGGGAGGGCGGGGGATGATAAATCCTCAGATTTCTTAAAAATAGTCCTGTGTGATGGAAGAAATGATTCCCGTTTCAGCAGCATCGGGTGAAGGATATACACTTAGGCCTACCTCACAGTCCTCTTTGAATTTTCTCATAATTAGTGGTCAAAGCTCAAGTAGGCGGGCACCGTAAAGATCTTAAACAATTTACGTGCAAATTGAAAAAGTTCGCGAATTGTATTCAACAATGCTTACAAGTTGATTACATTATTTGCCACAATCATACGTGTGCGTTATTATGTATGTATACCTAAAATGCTACTAATCCCCATGAATGTACTTGAAAGGGTCCAGAAATTAATGCTTCAAATATTCTGTGACACGGAAGGTTCTCAAATAAATAAAATTGCATATTTCAAAATTATATTATATAAAACGAAATATGTTTATTTTATAATACATGTATTTTTAATGCGAATGTATGACCCAATGGGTCTGTCTCGGTGTGAAATGCCAACTGAAAACTGCACGGTGCAAGATAGTCTGTAGAATGATAGTTGGATAATTAATTATAGTATAATTCTTAAAATGGACAAATGGTCCAATATAGGAAAAGACTCCCAGTCCAATATAAGTAGATCAGCAATCTTCCGAACATTTGTGATGTTCGCAGGCACATTTTCATTAAATCTGCTTAGTATTACACTAAAATACTCCACACTTATTGTACTTTAAGCATATGGAGAGAAACCTACCGTTA
This sequence comes from Medauroidea extradentata, assembly GCA_003012365.1. Classification (NCBI taxonomy): domain Eukaryota; kingdom Metazoa; phylum Arthropoda; class Insecta; order Phasmatodea; family Phasmatidae; genus Medauroidea; species Medauroidea extradentata. The sequence continues at coordinate 63,170 of PNEQ01088096.1, read as the reverse complement.
TGAATGTCTCTTACTTCACTCTTCCTTAGACAAACGAACTGAAAATAACATCGAAGTTCGTCAAAAACAAACTTACACTGACCGTTACAAGAAACACAGTGCGAAGGCAGTTTCCTTTACGTTCCGCACTTCCACTTCACGATAGTACACACACATATGTTTCAGGATGAGTCGGAAGGACCGACATAATCCAGCAGATGATTGATTACTTGAAAATATATACCGTTAAACAGGCTGATTAGAAACACTGGGGTGGATAGAAAAACAATTTCAAAGCTAAATTTTCGGCATAAATTCTGTTTTAAAAATTTAATTTTTAGTTAGGTAAGTTAAAACAGTTTACAAGCAGTATACTTACTGTAATTATATTATTTTGAAACAGAGGTGTAAGCTAAGAATTTATTTCTATTTTTGTTCTATTCTCCGTAGTGTTTCTAATCACCCCGGTTTACGGTACAGCAGTCGGATTTACCGCCGCTTACCGTACACGAAAGTGAATTAGTTCACAGAGCCAAGACTGTAGTTTCTCAGGTGTAAAGTGCGATACTGATGGAGGCATCCATTCACACAGGACTGTCGTGTGTGTGAAAAAAAAAACCTCTTGTATGGAGTGAATAGGGATTATATGTTGGAGGTGGGATGGATAGGGGTAAAAAATCTAAATAGTAGGAACTTCGCGATTTGATAGTCCGCATGGGCTTCCACTTCCCTAACCTCCCCATATACAACACTCGGCAGTTGAGTTTGCAACCAGATACCTGAGAGATCCAGAAATAAGAGAAGAGTACAGATGGAGCATTAGCATCCGATACTGAAGCCAAGCTGACTGTTTATTCAGGTTGAAATATGGCGGAGTGCAATCAGCTGTTCCTGTATATGTATTGAGAAACGAGGTTATGGTTGGCCAACCCTCAGTCGCATTCTACTCGTTGCTATGGTAATAAACAACAATTTTCAGGTTCTAATATGGTGGATGGGGTCCTCCCCTTTCCGTCTCAAGGTTTCATACCCCTCGCCATAGAACATACCTTATGCTCCATCTGCATGTTTCTCTAATCTCTGGAGAGATCGCGCGTGGTTGCTGGCGAACCAGCAAGACCTTGTTAGTAATTACTCGGTGTTATGAGCTTATGTTACGTCCGTTTCAGCCGGGGCATTCATAACGACGACGCTGATGGCACTAATATCCATGTAATGGCGGCAGAGTCAAGGATCAAATCTACCCCTCTACGTTCGCGAGTTTGACCTCACCATTCACAAACGATCATTTTAACAAGCAACGCCACTACCGTCGTTAACTGCCCGGTTTTCGCTTCGTTGTCGGTTGCACACAGATCCGTACAAAGAAGGCGCATGAGCATACCACTCGAAAATATCACTGGTTTTTAACATTTTTCTATCCTAGACTCAAGAGTAGCGCACACTAGATGATTTGTTAAATTTGTAATGTGCTTCCAGTTCCTGGTGCGTATTTGAAGTTGTGTGGATTCCGTCCAAAATAACAACGCAAATGAATCAGTCGTTTGACTAACCCCACATTTTACGTTCAAGAAAGTATTTTTAAATAAAATTATACTGAAAATATATATCTTGACAAACTGTCTAAACAGGTCATTTTGTCACGTGTCACTTCTGTGTTGAATGGTTGAGTTTCACGCTTCAAAAAATAAATACATGTAAACCTATGATGTGAAAAATATAACATGTGGTGTTTTACAAACGACTGATTAAAATATTTATTTCAAACTTATTTTAATTAATATTAAATTAAACCAAAACATGAAATTTCATCAATTATTTCTGTGTGTGTACAAACGTCTTCTGTCGTCAGAATCCCCGTTGCAACTTCTTGCAGTTGGTTTAGAACAATATATAATGTTTAAATAACTTATTCTACTTAGGTAATAAACTTGTTTAGGAACATTTTAATTGAAAGCACAAGCACATTACGACATGTACGTAGCAAATATTCGATCCTTAATTTTACGATAGGGTGTTGAGAGACTCGGGGTGGAAGCAGTGCAATGTCTGTTAAATTCTAGAGTATTTATCTTTTCATGGCTAGTGGAAAATCTCTGGCTTATACTGTGAGCAGTCGTTAAGTTTCCTCAGGTATTTCCAATTCTTTTAAAGTTATATTCTGCCATTTCTTCAGCTGCACGTCACATCACTCCATACTTCACCCATCAGTGATGAAATCTTTAATGTCAAACGCTTGCCTAGGCTCAACAGTATTGTAAATAATTGGCATTTATTCGTAGGAAAATTGGCTCTCTCGGGCGTTTTGCACAACATGAATGATCGTTCTTTTATGATTGTTTCACTGCGTGTTAGATCATAATGTACAATATCTCTCTAATTACATTACTAAAATACCGTATAAGACTTTCGTGAAATCCAATTAAAATCTTTGGGCACGAAAGAAAAGTTGACTCGAAAATGGGCTTAACACTAAAGAAATTGACAGCGGATGACACATTTGCTCATACATTTAAAATTATTAAATGAAAACGGCATTGTTGTGTACGTTTATTGAATAGCAAAACTGAGCTTGCATTAATTTGTTATATTTGAGAGAGTTCCGTAAAAGTGATCTGGTTGGTGATTTTATCATAACTATTTCTCCGTCTAGAGATGATTCTTTAGTTAACATACACAGTAGAATTAAAAATTGTTTCGGTTTTACTATTCAATATAAAAATATATGTGAGAACATTGTCCTGTATTTTCGTGCAAAGTGTCTTGGGGGAACGCTGAATTCTGATCCGATTAATCTGAAGGAGCAATGTCAGAATTATTCATATTAGCTGCTGTTGGCAGACAGTCGGTTTATTACAAGGCACCGGAAAAATCCGCCGGTTTACTGGTACGTAGACTAACCTCCAAATATACGTGTACTCAAATAGACAATGGCGACTCATTGAATCCTCGCTTACAAAGTTTTACCACATGATTAGGCCTGCATTTAATTGGCTTAACGCTTTCTAAGATTTCTTAAATTATGCTAGGGCTCATTGCGAAAGTAGCACGAACTTGAGGTTGTTTGAATTCTAACTCGTACTCAAAAAACGCGAATTATTCAAGCCCCTATTTATAACTGGTTACATCTCTAGAAACATTTCTGATTTCTGAAAGGACCCTGGTTAAGCTATCATAAGTATTATATATGTTTAATTAGACATAAAAAATATATTTAGCTACATCTGGAACTAAACGTTAAAGTCATGCTCTCATGGTTATTACTGTGATATATGGAGTATGTGTAATAATTGTAATAATATTTACGGGAATTTTTTCTTTTTTTTTTTTTTTATGTCTCAGAAACAGCTTTGAAACATTTTAAATTGATTTACGTGTTGATTATGAGTTCTGAAACAATTTTGAATGTATTAACATAATTTTAACGGCACCGACTCAAGCATAATAAGATATGTTAGGATTGTTATATGCTGACCACGAGTCGTGCAATTGTTCTAATTAATGATATTCAAATTTATAATTACTGTATAGGTATTAAATTTCGAATCGAAATTAGTATTTAATTTAAGTTTAATGAATATTTTCACGGTAATTTTATTTATTACATATTATCTATAAAATGTTTCTCAATGAATTTTTGGATTTTTGAAGGAAGGGCTTTTTGGAGTCCTTGCGGAAGCCTATGTGAACCCAAGAGATTTTTTGGTGGTTTTTAAAGAAGGCGTATGTGCGTAATTTTTATGCCCATTTAAATCTTATTTATTGCCACCAATTTGTACTTATAATTTGCTAGGCCAGCCGGTCATGAAAGAAGAGGACCGAGCTGTAGGGCAAAAGAATAATAAGTAATTTAGAGTGAACTTCAAGAAATGAATAAGATTTTACTTAGCCATTTTGAATTCAGCTAAGTACAGCTGGTAAAGGCTTTTCGTTTTCGCCTGACGAAACTTTCTATTCTGATAGCCAAATAACCTGGACTGAAGTTAACAATTATGATTTTAAACGAGTAAGTTGATTGAAGACATTTTTGTAAACTGTTTAAACTGAGACACTAATTAAAAATATTTTCATTAGTTTCCTAGATTCGTGAGTGTTAACTTTCCATGGACCCAGAGGTCCTGAGTTTGTGTACATCTATATTAGAGCAGCCGGAAATTAAATTTTGCAAAGCTTTTGCTTAAGGACATATTAAACCTTGAGAACTTTATTAGATGTTATCAAGGTGTAAAGTAATTTTAATGCTATTTTGTCTTGAGTGTTATGTGGTTGGTTTTTGGCTAACCATCAGTATTTCCTCAGCCAGTTCCTACATTTATCAGGTCAGCAATGACACTGATTATTTTAAATTGCAATATTTCTTTTATTTCCATAAAATTATTTGTGTGTAAAGTTTGCTTTCTACGGTAGCGTGTCGAGAATTTGGTCTATATATGTTTTACACATACTGTTTCACTCAATTTTATGTGCACATGTCATGTTTACACCTTCAGTACTTTAGCACAACAACCTACTACACCACACCACACTCAGTATCCTTCTCAGTGAGTGTGCCTCTACTATAATTTTAGAGAGCCTAACCTGTGTAGAAACAGGGATATTAGGAGTTAATTGAACTCGAAGGAGGAGCTATTAGACTACTTATTATTTTTCTTAGCGATGTTAGTTTTTTACGCCTGCTAAAGCAGACATCAAAAATCTCTTTGGCAGTTTTGTTCAAAATGTTGGCTGATTTATTAAATGAAGTAGCCAATAGTGTAATTAACTCAACTATGGTTGATTGAAGTTATATTTGAAACCATGGAAATTATTGTTTTTTAAATAGCTATCATGGCAAAAAAAAACATTTTAATCAAAACTGCAAAACTGTTGTTTGATATCTGGTTTCGTTTAAGTTAAACAATAATAATTATCACGAAAAACAAAAACAAGAGCCTTAAGGGCACAGAATACTGTATTTTGCATTGCCATATAGTTATCTTTATATTTGTACGACATATTATTATTTTTTAAGGCATAAATTGTTACTTAAGAAATTTTTTACCTCTCATGTTTTTTTGTGTAGTAGATCGAAAATGTCAAAATTTGCATGTTGCGGTTTTCTGTACGATACTAAAACCAATTGATATATGAAACTGAAAAAATTCACAGAAAATAAAACTGTTACAGGCTGCAAGATAACATGTAAAATAAATAATTAATTTTTTATTTAATTAAATACTGAAATTTAAAATTAAATTTTATAAAAATTCTAAAAAATTTTTAAATACCAAATATTTTTATATTTGTTTTTATGTGTGGCAACTTGTAACCTGTAACGATTCACAGTGAATTTTTTCAGTTTGGTATTTTAGTTGCTTATAGTGTCGTACATAAAACTGTAACATGCAAATTCTGATATTTACGATCCTTTAAACAAAAACTTAGAGATTAAATATAATATACAAGAGCAAAATTTGTCGTTATTTATATGTAATATAGGAAAAAACATCTGGCAAAAGTAACAAAATACAATTACACCGATGAAAATTGCTTTAGAGCGTGCCCTTAATGTGAAAGTTTAGGGCTTTAAAGAAAAATGGTGAATTAATTTTATTTTTCACTATAAAATTGGATTATTGGGCTTGCAATCCATGAAACGAAACGTAGGCACTAATGCTTTGTGATGCTAACCTCGAGCTTTTCTTTTAAAGAATTGAAATGGTTTGTGATGCTTTTCGGACACAATAAAAAACACTACCTGGTAATCTGCTAAGAAGCTTTTCTGTTACAGCTACACAATAAAAATGTAGCTCACTGGTAGAAAAAACAGAAGTACGTGAAATAGTTATTGGCGGGAAAAACGAATGAGAGAGAGATATATGTGGAAAGAGAGGGTGAAAGAAATAAAAACCGATACGCTAGAAATGACGGCATTGGAGGTAGACGCATCATACAGGTTTCTATAAATAAATTGTAATGTGAAAACTTTACTGTGAATTTCGATTGTTTTTACGTGTCATACTCCTGCACATGAAGGCTTAACCTACGCGCCGTCGTGCAGCTGTTTTGCAGGATCGTGTCGTCAAAAGTACCGAATACAAAAGGTTGCTCACAAGTCACGTGAACTATCACATCTCCGTGCATGATGCTTGTGCATGAAGTCGTTATATTTTCAACTTTTCTGAACATGAGAGATGTTTAGCAAATACTCCAAGGTTTGGTGACCATATGGTTGGGATACAATTAAGACACGTGCATAATGAACAAATTAAAGTTTCCGCATGCACAATTGAACATATAAAACTGACTCTAAAAAATCCCAACACAATTTTCATGACGATCGGTTGAACTGTAACTCGTCAACTGGCTACTAGATGGAGCTGCAGTACATCAACTTCCTGTAGCTATATTTTCCTAACCTCAGTCTAGGAAATGTTTTTTGCGCAATGGTGTTTAAAGTGTAGCATTATTGTGATGGTAGTTCACTAGTGATATTCATATACATATCGTCGGTCTATCACACATTTTGCAATGTGATATTGGCATTTTAAGCAGTATACCAAAATGGCTAACATCACATGTTTTGAAGTATGATATTGGCCCTTTTGGCAATATACTGACGATATGATCACAGTAATTGATTCATACTCAATGTGCAAAATTAGGCAACTCAATAATTATGAATATTAAATCTTAAATATATCTAACGGGTACTCTTATAGTCATAAAACTGTTCTGACTTTCGATTGAATGTTTTGTTAGCCGTGTAAAATTGTATAACTTAACAAGTAAATCCCGATTCTTTTTCATCCCAGGGCAAAAGGAAAGGCAGCGCCAGCAAAGCACTTTATAAACATAACACTAAACAGTGATGACTGTAAATCGTAAGAGAAACTCAGCGTTGATGTGATAGTCTTGTGCTACGGGGAGAGGAGCATACTGGATAAGGTAAGAATATGAAATATCTTTCGCCGGTTAGATAACAGTCACCGCCGGCTTTGTGGAATAGTTGCAGGCCGGCGTCTCTTACGTCGCTATCATAAACCTTAGCCACTTACAAAGTTGTACGAAAACAATGATCCAGATTAATTTATTTTCGTCAAAAGTTATATTGGGACAGCAACTGTACGAACAAACCATCGAGGAATGATCGTGTATGAAGTTATTCTCGCGTGGTCGATACCTTCCGCAACTTCTGCGAACAAGCTGTTACAAGGTATACCTTCCCCAAGAGTTGTTTCAAGTCGTGGCAAGTAAATGGTTCTGCCAGCTGTTGTAATTGCAGCTTTTACACACCAGTGCTTCATCTTTTTCGCCATCTCAGGGAAGTGGGGTAAAATGTGCAGAAGGTACATAACAAACTTCTCTAGGCGGAATTTGGAATTTTGATGCTTATACAAGTGCAACAGAGTATTTTTACATTACGTTTACTCAATTAATGAATTATAAACACAAAATACTTGACATATTGTTCAGTTTTACCCGGAAATAACATGTACTTATTTCTTATAATGTATGACATCTACACAGATGTTATGTAAATCAACGGATTATAATTTATATTTAGTAATGCATTTTAAGGCTTAATTTTAATCATATCGTTCCTCTACGAAAAAATACACTTAAAGTCGTGATCTTTAATTTATTTAAAAAAATGCAAATAACTTAAATATTTTTTAACCAAATGCTTTGAAAAAATTTGAGACTGTGTACAGTCTTACGATACACAATTTTGCCAGATCATGTTTTTAAAGTAACGTATTTTTTGCTAGGAAAAAAATATTTTGCTTAATTTTGGCTTATGTTGACAACAAAATATGTGCTACTTCAGGGGCAAAAATCTAAAAATATGTTTGGTGTATTGCCACAGAAAAATTAAGATACAAACGATGATATATAAGTGTTAAAACTGCTAGAATGTATTTTTGATATATGTATTAATTTCAATTAAAAATATTTTCGAAACCACTACTAAACTAAAGAGCGAGGCCTTAAATTGAGTTCAATTGTTACAGTTTTAGGCCTATAAAGCACTGCACTAAATTAGCATCCAAAGTGCTCTGTTAGCAACACATATGCACTCCCTGCACACGCAAAAAAAACCGTACCTTGCTACAAGTACTACACTTTTAAGTGGAGCCGCGGTGACCGAATGGTCAGACCATTCGCCTCCCACCAAGGCGATACGGGTTAGATTCCGTTCGGGGTCGGTCCCCGCGGATTTTCGCACGTGGGAATCGTGCAGGACGATGCCATTCGTCGGCAGGTTTTCTTAGGGATCTCCTGTTTCTCCCGCCCTTTCATTCCGGCGCTGCTCCATGATCACCTCATGTCACCCCTCACCGGCGCTGAAGACCTCGACACTAAGCGCTGGCCAAAATCTCTCACTCACTCACTACACTTTAAGAGTTAGTTGGACCTGGTGCATAAGATGCGATGTAGCGTGGTACGAAAAGTGTATTTTCATGTATAATGAACAAACGTTTTTTCAGTATGCATGTCTACGAAAAGAAGACACACTTAAAACTATGTCTCTAGCGTTTTAAAAATACTGCTCGGCTCGCTTATTTAAAACGTAATTACCAAGCTGTCTAAAGTGGTAAAAATGGATTTTTTTAGTTTGCTATATCTGGAAAATTACCAACCGTAAATGTAAAAAAAAATCATGGCGACCTGCGTTGGACTTTACTTCATACTTTCCACGAATAAAGTAACAGGATCACCGCTTAAAGTCCTATTGAAAAACACTTTCGACGAAAACACTACACGATAGTTTAGGCGAAGCGGCGTTGAATGCACGCATTGCAGTCGACTTATCGCCCTTCCCATTTTCTTGCTTCAAACGGAAAACAATACTTTGGTCCGAATAACTCTTAAGTGTAGAAGTTGCAAGATATACCGACGGCACGAACACACCATAACACTCTGGAGAATACTCTGCCTAATAACTTAATAACACTGGAGGTTCGACAATTTTTTACGTCAACGATTAGTTTTCAAAAATGGTATACGGTTCTTGCTGTTATTTGTGCCTGATGTATAGGGCTGGTGATATTGGGTGAACAGAATTATGCAACATTTTGTATCATCGCGTAACGCTCACATCTCCACCTCTGCTTCCTGGCAATTGGCAGAGTATATTTGTGAAGAGAAGTAATTCATTCGACTGTGCCACTGAAAACATGGTTACTGCGACTGTGATTGGCGGGTAGATCCCCCAAGACGTTGAGAGCTAAAAACAGCCAATCACTGACCATGAAACACAGCTGCAGATGTGAACGTAAGGCACTGAAGCAAAATGTTGCGTAATTCTTTTAAAAAAAATAAATCACCAGCTCTTATGATGTAGGCCTAATAGTCATTACGTAAAAAAATATCGCGATTAGGCTCAAGGAGCCACTCGCCGCTAAATTTATTCTTCTTTCTCCGTTTCAACCATGATTCCAACTATGGGATGTGGTTTCAGGCCATCGCCTGCCCCCAAACCTTGAGGACGAGAGATAAATGAGTTATGATATCAAATGAAACTCCACAGACGTAGCAGCGGCGGAATGCAAGGGTGGAGGGCACGGAAGTAACTCGAGATGTCCCGCCGGCCAGCGGCAACATCCGCCATATTTATAACAAGATAAAATTCCGGGACAAATCCCGCCGGGGATCAAACCCATACCGCCTTGTTTCGTGACGAGTGGTCAGATCACTCGGCTGCCGCGGCCCTCCAACAGACATTACATAACACAAGTAAATAACATTCATTGAAATAATAAAGAGGAACACACATCTTAATTATCTACTAATTTTATGTGAAGCGAAGACTATTGAAACATTCACTTGTGCTTCAATACAGCTTCCTATAACTTATACTTAGCTATCGTAGTGCGACAGAAAAAAAAAGCTTTAATTTAATTATTTTTTCATTCCGGAGAATATTACTGAAGCACGTCATTAAGCAAAAGTCGGAGTTCGGCGGTGAGTATAATGTAAAAACGTTTTTGAAGCCATTCTACACTGTAAAAATACAACGCATTTCTTCGTAATTTAAAAATTTTTTTTTGACATGTACAAAAAATTTCCATGTGAAATTATTAACTTAAAAAGTTACAAAGGTTTCCTTTATAAAAACCTTGGGAAAATTTTGTATACTGTACCACCAAAATCATACTTTTGTCGGTAATTACATAGTTATAAATGAAACACATATTCTGAAATGTATTTCCTGGAATAAAGGATTACAATGACTACGTACTTTTGAAAAGTCACATAACTGAACTGTATATTGAAAGTATAAAATAAAGTAGACGAAATGGCACGGATGTGAAGGTGATACAGAGGGTTAGTTATATGAAACCTGAGTGCAATGAAACAAGTTCGACTCACAGTATGTCCCATAAGTTTCATAATTTTTATGTTTTTAAAATAATTTCATGTAAAACATATTTGTTCAAACGTTATTTAATAAATATTTTAAGTGTCAAAATTAAGTAAAAATTATATTTAAGTTTCATTATTCCCTTATTGCAAATACAATTTTACAAACAAATATATTGTATTTTTTTTACAAGAACAACCATTGTAGGTTTACAAGTAATTTCATTCGTATTGAGTATCTAAGATTATTTGTAGAAGAACAACAAATATTTGACAGTGTACTCTGGCTGAAGGACTGACTATGAGGGAATGAACAGCGAACCTTCGCTCAGTCTCCGTGCAGTGCCAGTGAGAGCAAGAGTTATAGGGCGGCAGGGGGCGCAAGTGAAGTGAAGACGAGGGAGGGGGGGAGGGGGCTACAGCAAGTTTCCTCCGCTTGTTTGAGGATTCATAAATATTTATTGTGTTCTCAAGTGCCGCTTCCTGCCAACGCTCTTTCTTCAGTTGGCTGGTGGGGAGAGGAAAAAAAAAGACATTAACATCTACAAATTGTGTTGTTTTATCATTGTTGAACGTGATTCTTTTATTTGGACAAACTTCACCTCAGAAAGTCTGCGCTACCTCGTTGAAATGTCTTTTTTTTTCTCGGAAATATACTTCAAATTGTTTACTTCGTAAGTTACGATAAAGCGCGATAGTCAGACTGAAATATATCTATATTCATTTGATCAAACGCGGTAGATATTAAAACTGTGATATAGTCATTAAAACGACATGTTAAAATTAACTAATGAGCGTATCCAAATTCGTTATTAAAACAGTAATATAGAAAACATAAATACTATCGATTACCTTGTATATACAGCATATATACTGTATATAAAGGTTAGTTTCCATGACATACTGCTTGTGCCAGTTAGTGTAGTGTAATGCATCGCAGATTTGTGCAGGTCTGTGACGTGCAGCTACACCGTATTTCTGTTTTGGTGTAACCCTGTGCACACAAATGAAACGACCTGTCCGTGCATCTTCAATAGCGGGATTGTTTGAAATAGTTGTTGCAAGAAGGTGAACACCTAAAAGAGAACAAGAAGGGTTATACACTCTTGTGTAAAGCTATATGAACGTATGGTCGTACTTGCCTGCTTGATTGAATGTGCTTATATACAAGAAAAATTCGAAAATATGAGGGTCGTGTATATTATTTTTAATTGCTATTGTTGCTATTCCGTTTATCGTACAGTGAGTTATGTTACTCAAGTGTACGGAATTTGCATCATTTTAAATTATGAAAGATATCGGTTACATACAGGATAAAAACAGATAGATAAATTTGTTGTAAACATACAAGGTTTCGGTCTGTATTTTAATTTCAAATAAACAGTAAAAGAATAAATTAACTGCCATAAAGTTCTTCATACACCTAACCACTAACCGAAAATGATTGTTTATTTTTCCGTTTTCCGTTTAGGCCTGCACTAGATTAGCTACACCTCCTCAAGAGCTGGTGTAAATTGTGCTACACAAAGCTGCCCAAAACAACTTGCACCAGGATAAAGAAATAGAGCGCAAATTTGTTACGACGTCACTTCCTGTGAACATAAACGCAGTGCATGATAACGCAGTGTACAAGCTGCACAAAATCTCATATCTGCACTGCGTTATCTATATATATACATATTCATATGTGTGTGTAGGTATAAAAGGTTCTTTGTAAGTAGTAAATCGGAAAACAGTGGTAAAATCACGTGCACAATATTACAAGGAGTTGAGACCGAACACACATATTAAATTGTATAAACATAATTTTAAACACAGAGAAGCAAGCGTAAATTAGAGAAAACCAACGTGAGTTGAAATACATATAATCAAATTTAAAGCAAAATTCAGGATAAATAATTACGATAAAAAGCTTAGTGCAGATATTAGGATCAGCACTAAACATCTATGTCTTCGGCGCTGGTGAGAGGTGACATGATGTGAGTATGGAGCAGCGACGGAATGAAAGAGCGGGGGAACAGCAGATCCCGAGAAACTCCGCCGACCAGCGACATCGTCTGATTCCCACAAACGAAGATCCGCGGACGTACCGTGCCGAGAATCGAGCCAGGATCGCCTTGGTGGGAGGCGAGTGGCCTAGTGCACTGCCCTAACCGCAGCCCCTGAAATGTTAGTTGTTATATATTTCAGGTGGCTACTGTGTGTGGTGGTAAGGTCAATAGTACCTAAGGCCAGTACCTGCCCCAGTTATTTTCAATGTTCTACGTGCACACCTGAAACTGTGCTTCATAGTCAGTGATTGGAAGTTTTAACTGCCAGGTGACTTGGGGTTCTACTATCAAATCACAGACATGTTGTATTGCAGTAACATTACTGTGATTGGCACAGTCAAATTGTAACGTGCAATTTTAGGGATTTATTTAAAATATGTGTTGTAGATGAAAAAAGCAATTTGAAAATAAAAGAAAGCGAGGTGAATTGAGACGGAATCTGTTCTCTGAGGGCGGAGCTTTGAAAGATGCTCAACACTGATTGGCCGGAGGCACTCCCTCGTGACCACTGGACTGGGAGGGTGGTTTGCCGCCAAGACAGGAAGAGCCGCGATAGACATAGTGGGTCGAGGCATTTGGCCGCGGACATCGAGGGAGAACGAAGGTCTCCAATTTTCAGCTATTCGTTTCGGATATCAGGGGCGGCGGTAGGCACCCCGTGACATTCGTCGTGAATAATTTTGCTGAATAGTGGAACTGAAAACAAAGACGGGCGGCAGTAGGCACCCAGAGTATGTGACGTTCATTTTCTTGAAATAATAAAAATCAGTATTTCATTGCACGCCCTACGAGAGCAGTTCACGATTAATTCGCTAAGTCAGGAAACGAACATTCAGTTATTTTTATTGCCGAGATAGATAAAAACCGTGTTACCTATGTGGTACTTAGGAGGTACGTCGTAAAATGCGAGACGTCACTTCACAAAGATAAGCTGCCAACAGCTACGAAGCATAGGTGTCTACATAAGGCACTGAAACAAACTGGGTCAAAATTCATTTCGCGATAAGTTCATGGCCCAAGTCATATCCCGCACCACGGCGATCAGCTTTTGATTCTTGGCACGTTTTCGGCATCACTGCCGCTAGTGTGACAGGACGACTCTCCTGTACCTGATCCTGAAAGCTTAACAGGAGACAACTTACAGTCTTATTACCGGGGAAGATGCCACTCCTCCTGCTCAGTCTCAAGCAGCCAGGGCTCACCATGGCCGCGCAGCAAATAATAATATTGACAGGGTAGTTGAATACCACTGACAGAAGGAGATAAAGCTCCTTCCGATCTCGGTGCCAATTAGTTGAAACCCACTCACCTTGCAACGGAAACACCCACAGGTTAACAGCGGGGAACCTTGATTCCTGGCAATGTTCTCCAGATTTTATTTCATGGAGAAACGTGGCAGACGTTGACATAAACCAGCGAGAATTTTGGGGCACTCTCGATTTCCCTCGCCAATGCATCCCATCCACTCGCATCATCTCTTCAGGCCTACTGTGCAACGGGCGTGTATTTCAAGTAGCGTTGTCAGTCCTACTTTCAACCCTTCTCCCCGGCGTTGTATCTTCCATGGAAGACCTATATGAGGTGAGTCAAGCCGTGTAGATCTTTAGAAAGATAATGTTTGTTTAGCTTATAACATAGACCATAAACTTGCAGTAAGTAATTAACAGCGTAAGTACACTGGTTTTTCGCGAAGGAAAGAAATTTCTACGTACGTCCCAATACCGACATATAGGTCAACATATTATGCAATTTCTACTGTGTTTATTGCCTGTGTGCATTTATGATGATCTTGTTTTATTTAGCTGGGCCAATCAGAATAATGTTGCTGCGACACCACGCCTCTTTGATTCCCACGATGTTCCCTGATACGTGCATGGGTGCAAATAATCCAATAAAACTCTTTTAAAGCTTAAAATATTTTATCGAGCACCAGACAATCTGAACTGATCACTACATGGGATGTCAGGGACCGCGGTGGCCAAATGGTCAGACCTTTCGCCTCCCTCCAAGGTGATCCGGGTTCGATTCCCGGCGGGGTAGGTCCCCTGGATTTGCGCATGTGAGAATAAATAGATCCAGAGCAAAATTTTTTACTATATCCCCCTCCCCCTCCTCCTTCCCATCCCCCTTTTTTTCCTTCAGTCCAATGAACCAGGCAGCAATAAACGTATCTTGCATACTTTAATTTGCGCTCGCGTAAATAACAGTTAGTAGAAATACCTTAAACCGGTACTCACTAGCTACCATTAGCAGTGATTTAAGTGTGCATTCTAATTATACATACTGTATTTATAACATTATATTGTGTTCAATGTTAGTAAAAATACAAAACTAGTAAAAGTGTAAATATTGGTAGATATTGTATATTTTTTACACTCGTTTACATTTCATTGCCAAGTAAAAATTTTCGGCACCACCAGCACCCCCTCTAACACGTTGCACGGGGCAATCTGCCCCCCCCCCTCCTTCCCCTCTAGATCTGACCCTGGTTCTGATACATAGTGGGTTACCATTATCTCTCCCCAAGCCCTTCAATTTTCCTCTTAATTTTGGCCGCGTATTCAAACAGTGCGGTCCGTATTCACAATTACTAAACGCTTTGCTTAAACTTCGCTGTTTTTTTTACCTGAATTTATACCATATTTTACATTATAGTAAGTTTTTACACAGTATTCACTTCGCACAGGCCGTATCTGGGAACAGCCTGGCAACCTTTATACATGTTCGGGTAGCAAACAAAGTTATCGGTTTTGTTCAAGTTGCAGCTGTTATTACTCCTATTTCGGCGTTCTGGAACAACATCCGTAGTGATAGTCACGTGTGCTTCGACGTGGCTACAAACGTTAACACACTCTTTTAACTTTGAGCACAGAAGATAAGGGCTGATAAGGACAACGTAGGCACAGTAATCGCATGTTTTATAAACACTAAAAGAACAGCAAAGAACTGAGAAAAAAAAGTTTTGTGCACACAACTAAGACCTAAGTTTCAAATACAAATCAAATAAGCGGAAGGCCCCTTAAAAAATGGCTGAAATTCTGTATTAGCCGTTGCTTATATTTAAACAATATGTTTCGAAGCACATAGTTCTGATGGTCTTTTAAATTTTTTGGATTCCAGTGTGTTCGTTTTTCTCGAAATCGTCCTAATTTATTCGCAAACATACTTCACAGTGACTTATTTTCGTGTATCTTAGGTTAAATATGATGAAACAATTTCAAAAAATTTAAGCAAAAACGAAGTAAATCGTATCAACCATATGCAAATTCAAAGAGAAAAGTTTTGGGGAAATTTTTAGGAATGCACATGTTGGATGAAATTTTCTATAACTATGTAACAATGCCAATGCTTTAAATTCAGTGGAATTGAAACACAGCAAACACAATCGGGACCTGGGTGAACACGGATGGAGTTTCTGTTTGGGTTTAATTTTAAGGTCTACAAAATGTTTCCTGTACGCAACATGAACATGATGATCTATTCCAAGGAAGTCTTAAGCCCACTTTTGAAAATACGCATGTTACATTTCGATTTGTTTGAACAACATTACTTTAATATGACATCTTTTTACATCACTTAATTTTATTGACTTACGTGTACACCTGCAGATTTGCTTTACGTTCAGTGATTGGATGTTTTTATCTCTCAGCGTCTTGTTTTTATACCCACGAATCACAGACGTGTGGCCTCGCTGTAACCTTACTCACATTCGCTCATTTAAATGAGAGACGATCTGCACGAGAGCTGCAGATGTGCACGCAATGCTTTGGAACAAAGCGGTACAAAAATATTTCCGCGAAAACTTCCGAGATTTTTCTTGTATCTTAGATCAAAAACAGTATTGTTGACATCAGTTCCTGCGCTTAAACAGGGGCATTGTTCAACGTATTTAGGAGCCATATACATGGTTATGCCCTACATTATGCGTAGCTGACAATGCGTTAAAATAATTCCACACTTATTCTCATTCGTGGTCGTACTGTTCATAAAATGCAGTACAACGGCTACAATTATTTACAAAATATCAAAAATATATTTTTAGCTATTTTCATGGATTAGTAGATGAAATATGGGTACAGAAACACTACAGACGAATGCGGTGACCATAAAAATTTTATCGGTAATCCTTGAACTTTTGTAAACACATAAAAAGGTATCCTGTGAGTGTTTACTAAAATCTAGTAAATAAAGAAAATGGTTGGAATCCCATCAAACCGTGAAGACAAAACATGTTTTTCAGTTACCAAAAAGAAACTTCAAATTTTTTAAAAATTTACCTTGAACTTATACGAGCCTAATATCCGTGCGTGTTGTTATTTTGAAAGAAATGAATACCTCAAGACTGATCAAGAACTCGCACTCAGCTAACCGCTTTCTGAATTGCAAAGTTATAGTTTACAAGAAAACTCTCGTTGAATCAGCAATATTTTAAAACTTATATGCAGTTACTTTAGCTTGCTTCTTAACTAGTATAGAGCTTGAAGACACCTTAAGCAAAACAAATCTGTATACATTTTTTGCAGAAAATTGCACAAGGGAACACAATCAAAAGTACGAAACCAAAATTAAATGAACAGCCGCGAGAAACTTGAAATTCATTAACTTTGGGTTAATTTAATGAACATATGTTTCTACACACACTCACTTATGTGAATACAGATGCTGAAAAACTGCACGTAGGCTTAAATATTTTCGTAGAACCATAATTGCTTCTAGAGGAGCAAAATATGTTTTTAAACCATAAGTAAGAAAATTCTACGTTTCTGTACAACATTTCACATTACAAGATAATATAGCACAAAGCACGCGGTCTGGATCACGTTACTGAGCAATGCCATTCCAGTTATCTTTGGTATCTACGTGCCAGACGGGTCGTATCTGATTGGACGGAACGCACTGTCTAACGAAACATTCCACACTATTAAGATTCAGCGCACGTGTTATGCACTGTACATCGTGTGGCCTCTAGTACAGAAACAGTGCATTTTCCGACCAATGTTCGTACCTATCAGGGGGTGGCCATGCCGTATACTGCCCAGGCAAATGCGTGAAGTCTGTGTATTTGTGCCCTTGTTGCTTTAAGATTTACATACGTGATCACTGTAGACCATTAACATTGTTTCCGCCATAAGAACCAATGTATTTTACTCGAAGTTTGAAGAACAATAGAGTTAAAATGATTTATCGAATAGCATTTGTGCCGTGTTTATCGCAGTCTATGTTGTTTGGGGAACAAAATTGTAAAATAATATTAAAACTCAACTGTATGGTTGCGTTTAGAAACACGTTTCTGTGAGTACCGACATCGCCAACTGTTTGTGCATGGAACACCATTTTCAAACTAACGATTATGTTAGTTTCTGCTAATTATTTAAAGTTTTATGTGAAAATTTGTTTGTTTTATTGCTAGTAGCAAGCAGTTGCACATCATCAGTGACGTACATATGCGTAAATAAACAATATATGTGGCTGTTTTTCCACGTTTGCTAGGTGTATCTGCATACACACATAATTTACACTATGCTAGTGTAAAACATAGCCTTTTTACTCGTGAAATGTAACAGTAGCAGATGTATTTCACGTACCTGTTCTCTCTTTACACCCGAATTCAACTCACGTAACCATTTTCATTCAAATCTGTTCATTCTACAGTATCGATATCATACGGGGTACTTACGAAAACCTTACTCGATCTACTCGTTGCTGTGTGTTGGTCAACAATAACGTATTGTTCGCGCAGAACTGGCATACATACATCGACTTCAAGGAAATCATAACATGCCTTCTCCTGTATACTCCTACCTCCATGGCACCTATAGAGGTGATGATTACACAACAAAAGTTTATATTGAAAATAGTGTACGCATGACAATAAATTGAAATTGAAATATTTGTCTCGTGATTAATACACATCGATATCATTTTCTATATTGTCCAATTTCTTTTACGGCTGGAAGCTCTATTTAGAGTACCTAAAAAAAAATGGGGGTTTTTTTTGCAATATTTTTCATCCCATCAATATTGGCGTGCAGTTTTGCAACTGCCTGCATAAACACGCACACCTTTCGTATAGAATTATGTGTTGTATTCTTTTAGTTAAACAGAAATAAGGACGGCTCTGTATATTGCCCAGCTATCAGTCCGCAAATATTTACGACCTCTCACGATGGATCAAATTTTCTGGACGTGTTGGCGTGTTTCTCGGAACCTACCATAAATTCTCGCGGAAACATCCATCCCACGAGGACACAGCGAAACTACGCGACATTTTATTTTCCTACGTTTTAAATATTTTTGAGTGGTGTTACGGAGAAGCGGCAGCGTCTACCCTGGCTGACACACATACTCACAGGGATGGAAGGAACGCCGCGGCCCGCAATACTTCTCCCGTCATAGGGAAGGGATGCATGTGGGGTTCACGTCGGAGACGCCGGCGCTTGATGCTGTAATATCTCAAAGTGTCGCGCAGGTGGTCCACGTATTGGCCCGCACAGGGTGACAGCGCCCCTGAGGTTGGCCGTATGAGGAATTTGGGTGGGGGTATGAGGGTGGATGTGCCTACCCCTTCCCTTCACCCCGGAGATTTGTCGAGACAGCAAATTGAACTGCCACGCTGTCACGTCTCTTTTTTTTCCTTCGCCGGAAAATTTTTCCCGCGACAACCCTGGAGAAGAAAACTCTTCTGCTGATGACTCTTCGTACCTTCTCTGTCTGATTCTCTTGCTGTCTCGACTGGGTGCTGTCAAAACCCGCGAGAGTAGCCACACTGGTCGTTTTAAGGACGGGCAAGTGGACTCCGTATTGCGATTGACGGGAAACGTGGTGTAAAAACAGGCAGAGGGATGGACGATGTACGTTAAATGCACCGCCTACAACGCGCTTAAAATTCGTGGCAGTATATTCGTAAATACGGTATTTTCACGATAATTTTCAACACATACCCATTGTGTCAACGTGCGTAAATTAAATACATTTCTCATTGGGACGTGTAGGTAGTTTCAAAGCATCATGCTAATTAGAATAATCATTTCGGAGCCCCGCACAACAGCTATAAAAATACAGACAACCAAACAAGATCGTTGTCCATATTTTAACGAAAGTATGGTAACTACAACGATACTATTCTTTCAATATATATTTATATTATCTAACAGTCACTGTTTAAACGCAAAAAATTTATACCGTGGCATTCAATAAAAGGCAGGGAATTAATTATTTGTCAATTGTTGCTGTTTCCAAAATAGTAAACCTATGATGAACTATTCACGGGATTGGTGTAAAACTACTAAATAAACGTGTAATGAACTTTGCTGCCAATAAAAATATGGGGTTACCGCGGAATGCGTCAGTGAGGCTAGTGATCTACAATACCTCTGCACGTTTTTCAGCGTCTTGCGGTAGAGGCGATACCTCACCAGATGAACAGGTCAACATCGCCCTTGGCGGCGTGCCTCACTCACACAAACTTACGGCCAGTAAGCGGACGCCTTAATGCAGAGTGGTAGGGGAACAACAGTGAGCTAGGTTCACTATTTTGGAAACAGCAACAATTGGCAAATAATTGATTCCCTGCCTTTTATTGAATGCCGCGATATAAATTTTTGCGTTTAAACAGTGACTGTTAGATAATATAAATATGTATTGAAAGAAAAGCATTGTTGTAGTTACCATAATTTCGTTAAAATAAAGACAACAATCCCGTTTAGTTGACTGTATTATGTGGATTGTTCTTACAGTATGTTCTGCAGAAGAAATAATTCGTTCTGTAATAGTGATAATTGTTTTGTCGAAAGAACTGTACTGAACATATTGTTGTAGAAACAATGCAGTTAGTATCGACAACAAAACTGGATTATTGTGCCTGTTGTAACAGAAGTATGGTACTTCCAACAATATATTTATTTCAATGCAAAAATTTTTAGGTAATTGATTGTCGAATGTTTTAAAACAAAATTCAGCAGTTAAAACACTGTTTAGCTAATTCCAAATGTCTGGTTATTCTCTTTTTGCTTGTAAGATGATGTATGTGTCGTGCAGAACTCAAGAGAAGAATAAACAGGATATATTACTTCATATTTCAATGGTTTGCCATCCGAATTACTAATAACTAATCTAAGACGAAATTTTAATTAGGCTGGTTAGATTTCGTCTGACAAAATTAGGATACCCATGTGACAAACAGCAGAAAAATGGTGAGTTACAGTTTCACGAATATTTGTAAATGTTTCTCTCTGTACATAGCCACTTAGGCGTTCTACACTCTACACAGTACTGATATTAACAAAACGTTGTAGGAGAAATTAATAACTAACATCATGACCTAAATATAGTCCATAAAATATTTTATACACGAATAAATAAAACTTGGCATATTACTACGGCACCATTGGCCATTCGGTAGCTTTTTTCTTATTTTTGAACCAACTTGACCATTCTAAGTGAAGGATACTAATATTTATCACACAGGAACAAATCAGCATACTTCAAGTCTTGTAACGTTCATTAGGCTATGAAATCATTTCATGTGTCTCAACTTGGTAACCTCTTCGAGCTGAATATTAGGATGAAACCTGTACGTAATCAGTTTTCTACCTACTGCGCGAAAACGTAGCCAGGAGGCCCTTTGCATAATTATGTTACAGAATACTGGTAATTATCATATAACGGATTTTATCAAGTTTCATTCACGTCCAAGAACACACTTTGAATTCACAAAGTTAACACAAATTTTGTCACGTTAACACATTTAATATGCAAGCTTACAGTTACATAATTGATTTATATCAAAATAATATTTTCTTAATGATTAGCGTGTATTTGTACTTTTTAAATTTACGATCGGTAACTTGATTATATGAGACATTTTTACATATTTCATTGGCCCATGAAATACTGGGTAAACATTCAAATAAGATGTCAGTTGATTTTACAAATTACTGACAAGTTAAACGTGCTGCAGTAGTATTCTGTATTCCCTTTTTATCATATTGCATGATAGTAGACGTGTGCACTTTACATAAAAAGTAAAGTTCATTAAAATATAAACTAGAGATAAATTAAAATTTTTTCGTTTCATTAAGTTGGCTAAGCTTGTTTATTGGGTAACTTTATCAAAATATAGTATCTGAAGATCTTCCTTCCCTCAAATTTCATTTCGTACTGCCTCTGCAGTATATATGTGTGACGTCACGGACTACCCTCGGCTGTGTTCAGTATAAGACGGAGACCTCAAAGTATATCCAACTCATACTTTTTCTTGTAATCTTCCCGCGCAGAGAGCTACCTCATCCCACTGGTCCACGGATTTCAGACTCGCTTTCAAACCTGCCTCGCTATCAGTCTTTGAAGTTGTTTGCTCTTGATATGAACTTGACGATTTCTAACTCCACCCCTGTCATCGTGATTTTCCCATCGACCGTGTGCTCGCGAGCAAGAGGCTGTGACATTCCGCTCCAAGGTTTACCGGGACACAACCTCAGGTGTACACAGTGGAACCCATTCGAAAACCAAGAGATTTCGCCAAAGCTTTTCACTTCTCTTTCGTGTTCATTCCTTTGTTTGAATAAAAGATTCCTCAAGCTCTATACGATAAAGCTATAAATCTGGACGGATTTTAGTTTACCTTAGCGTACCTTAACATCTGTTAAAATGTTTTGGGATTTGCATTGAGAAATGTTTTTATTAAGGGGGATTGATCCCTGTCAGATCGGTTTTACGGTTTTTCTTTTAAATAAGGGAATATACACATTGTTTTACTTTTTTCACTGTGATAAGGCATAGTTTATTGTTTCCTTCACTTTTTGGAATCCATATGGCATTGTTTTTGTTAATGTTGCGGCCTCTGTAGTCGCTCCCGTAAATAAAGCAATTTTTCCTTTTCAGCTGTTTCTCGTTGCAAAATAATAATGAATAGCAATTACATAAAATCGATAAAGTTTGTATATTTGCCTTGTCGTGACAAAAATTTTGATACGTCGACTGGAAAAGTTATCGAGAAGAAACAGATAAATCCAAGGTGGTAGGGATCAATACCCCTTAAGCTCTGTTGCTACTCTAAATATTCTGGATAAATAAGGTATAAGTCTTAAGAAACCAAATTACATAACCAAAATAATTGTGGTCTCATGATTGTCTATATATGTTTTAAACCAAAACGACTATACAGACACAAGCATGTGTTGTTTTACTTTGAAATGTATAATTTAAATTACCATTTCAATTGCTATGAATAAAATACTATTCCGTAAACGCTACAAAAACTACTGTAAAGATTGCAAGCTCCTTCTTCAGCAGCAACAACGCTACTTCAAAGACGCTTCGGAACATATTTTTAGAATTGCAACACGCTATTGCTGCGGCTACAATGCTATACCGTAAATGCTACACTAAATACTATTACGATTGCAAGCCACTTTTGCTGCGGCAATCATGCTACTACATAAAAGCTACGGATCATATTATTAGGAATAAAATACGCTATTGCTGCTGCTATCATGTTATACCGTAAACGTTACAGAACATATTGTTATGATTACCAGACGCTATTGTTGTGGCTATTACACATAACATAATGTTAGGATTTGTAATACACTATTTCTGTTGATGCAGTGCCTCTCTGTAAATACTACAGAACACATTGTTAGGATTACGACACGAAATTATTGCGGCTTCATTGCTACTCTGTAAACTCTGCTAAATTGATTGTTAGCATTACTTTACCCTATAGCTAGAGCATATGCTACTTTTTAGGTCTACAGAGCATTATTGGAACAACAATACGTAGCTGCTATGTTCACAGTTAGCTTTGTACTGGTATCAAAGATGCATTAGGAAAGACCATTCAGAACGTAGGCAGAACCTTACTAGTTTGTAATGGTAACTTTATATTATATAGAATGTAATGACGTCCGTTACTTATATTGAACTGGCATCTTATAGTCTGAATAATGAACTTTATTCTATACCTCTAACAATATCAGTAGGATAGCCACAACCAAACATAACGTTTTCCTTATTTTAACAATTTTGGAATGAAACAGCTACAAAAATTTGGGTTCCTATAATAGTAGGCTATCTGTCTTTCATTGAGAATACCAATAAGTTCATATTTTTTCAGTGGCATTCATAAACAATAATTTTTAATAGATTAGAGTGTGTTATAAATAAATTGCGTTTATTGCGCAAGGAAAAAACATTTTAGCGAACGATTTTTAGCGCGGAGACAATTTGTACCATTTCTCGGCGAACATTTGAACTTCTGCTTCTGCAGCAAAATTCGTGAATTTATTTAATGAAATGCTGGGAACGAAAAGGTATAAACATTTTACCTGGATTTCATTTGAATCACGGTTTGTTAGACACTTCCTGGAGAACTTTGAGCTATTAAAAAACTTGTAAATAAACCATGACTGAAGCTCGTCCTACCTGGCCTGCAGCATAATTGGCTTCTTAGCGGAGAAGTAGTTAACTAAAATAATTTTTAAACAATGCTTGTGAATGTATATTATAGAGTGGAATCAAGCATGCTAGATCACTGAACTCAAGAAGTGTTTCTGTTCTAGGCATGAATACAGTCATATGTGGCTGTGTAATAGATCTAGACAGATTCTCCCGCCATTCTGTAACACAATTTGCATTTAACTACTGAATAACATACTGAAATTTGTCTCAACGTCCCACTAACAACTTTTAACACATAACGCTTCTTTCGATAACATTTAGCTGCAAAAAAAAACTTTTGAAAACCGCGTTTTTTAATTGTATTTCTTGAGTGTCTCATATATTTTGAAGGATTCGTTCGTGGTAATAATATTAGAAGAAATTTAGGAAAAGTGTGTTTTTATTTAAATACTTGTGCCGAAATTGTTATGAGAAAACTGGTTGGAGTCTGTTCAAACAAATTACCGATTGTTTCATAAACACAATAGCAAGGAATGGTGCAACACTTAACAATTCCAAATTTTACCTTAACCGCCATTGTATACAAATTAATTAATACAGCGAAACATTTTCATTTCTTTCATATATTTAAAAGGAATATTTTAATAAGACGTTATAATGTGAAATTAACCCCTACACATTAAGCAGTCTTCACACTATAGCTGCAGCTTTGTACGCGTTGAAAATGAAATTGTTACTTATTTTCTGAAACTATTATCTTCTTAAAATTTCACTAAACGATCTTGCAATATATAAAGTGTCGTAGGTGCTATATCAAAATAATTGTTTCACTATATTCATTAAACCAACGGTAGCCTCGCTTTTTTATTTTAGCAGTAGCCTATACAATGTTCACATAAAACATGCATAGGAAGTGATCCCCAAGACTTAAAAATACTGTATGTGTAAAAACAGTTTCTTCTGCGATAGGCAACTAAGTGTATTAATAATGCGTATGACGTAACAAAAAACGAGTAGGATTACATTAATTTTTTTTGCTCTGAATCTCGTTTTAATACAATATACCTCGAATTTTCTGCTCGGCCACAGCCAGTAAAAACGCATTCAGTTTTGAAACTGGAACTGTTGCACACGGCTCTGAACAGTTGCAAAGTTTTCCAATAACGCGCAAACGGCACATCTGCGGTCCGTCTGTAAGCGGAAACACGTGGTATGTGTCGCTAGGAACCATGATTATCGGCTGTGGGGTTGTTATTGGAGAACTTATGTAAAGAGAACCTCCATATATAGCTCGCTGCAAACAAGTTACGTAAAAATCCCGAATTAGATCTGCGGTTATTTAGAATGCAATTGTGTGACTTGTATGAATCCATTGTTCAACCAATGTTGACCTAGAAACTACCGTTTTATTATTACTTTCTGACTATTTGTTTAGCGAGCTACTTTAAAGTATAAAAAGTATCGGTTGTGGTTATGCACTTAAATTAATGTTCTATCTACGAGGTATTTTATTTCAAAATAGGGCAAACGTATTTTATAACTAAGAACTTCTGATCTTTATTATTTTGTAATACTAACTTCTACAGTGGCTTTTTAAGAGACATATAATTTGGTTAAATGTTTGCCATAATTCTACAAACTCCCTCTAAATACCTCTATCAAATGCATATTTCTTCCACTTTTTAATATCTCTCAACTTTCATAGCAACAATGACAACGAAATATAAGACATGGATACGCCGAGGCACAGTTAAATTGAAAAAAAATATTTCCTTTCCTTGGCAGTCTGCCTAATTTGAGTGAAATAAACAAACCAATAATTTGGCAGCTTCGCTTGTACAAATGTCCAAGTAAATCTTCAGTTCTTTTTGTAGCCGACTATTTTTCTAATATGTTTATTTACACGAACTTATTAAAATTCATTTACAAACCCAATGATAATATGATTATCAACGAACATAACAAATTACAGAAAAAATAATCACTGCAGAACTGGTACAGAACTGGTATACCACACACAGATTCAACATCTCCTAAAGGTCGGAAATGGGAACTCTTGTAAAAAATCTCACAACAAATTGGTAGTACTGACAAAGAGGGCTAGACCAGTGGGTCGCAAAACTCTAATTACACAACAATTCATGCAATCTGCACAATTGTCAACAATAACACGTCAGAAATTAAAAGAAGTATAGGTATCTGCCAAACCGCGTCTGAAGCGTTCCTCGACGGGCCATGTTCCATCGGTCTTCTCGAAGCACACTGATGAAGTCACAAAGGGTGCAATGCTGAGTATTGTGCAGGAAGAAATAAATGGCGTGAAAAATCAGCCAATGGGCTGCACGACGTTTTATCGCCAACAAGTAGAAGTCACAATGCAGGAGACGTGTGTTATCGACATGTTACAGTTAGAGGCCGCGGTGGCCGAGGGGTCAGACGTTTCGCCTCCGGGTTCGATTCCCGGCGGGGTCGGTCCCCGGATTTTCGCATGTGGGAATCGTGCCGGACGATGCGGTTGGTCGACAGGTTTTCTCGGGGATCTCCCGTTTCCCCCGACCGTTCATTCCGGCTATGCTCCATACTCAGCTCATGTCATCCGTCACCAGCGCTGAAGATTTCGATGTTAAGTGCTGACCAAAAACTCTCTCTCGCTCTTCAGTTGTGATGTGCATATAATCTTAAAAACAATACTCGAAGAGCCACAAGAAATTGGTCAATTTTGTGCTATTAACAACATGGGAAAAATTTGTGTTTATTTCATTTGTTAACACTTGTTATTTAATCAATTGATGTATTGTTTTAAAGGTTTTTGTTTTCGGAAGTTGTGAATCTGTCTAGTGTACAACGTTGCAGCGTGCTAGCAGAACTCTTTTTTCTTTCTAAAAATCTTTCCAACGAGTTTCTGATGTGTGCATTTACGAAAATAACAAACACTACAAACGATTTCGTAAAAGGTAGTTTCAAAACATCACGTTAATTATAAAGATTATTTCTGAGCTCCTCATAGTGACTAAAAACCGTTTTTCAAAGTATTATATCCAAGCAACTATTTATGGGATTCGTATGAAAATACGATAGAAGGGTGTATTGGACTTTACTTCAGACTTTCTACCAATAAAGAGACGCGATCATCCCCGAAAGTGTCAGTCAAGGCAGAATGTTCTACGACATAACTGCACGCCGTTACAGTATATTGCAGTAGAGGCGATACCGCACCAGATGAGCCAGTCAACATCGCCCTTGGCACCATGCCTCACTCACATAAACACGCGACCACCAGGCAGACGCCTTAACGAGACTGCCTCACTTCGCTCGGTCGAATTAGATAAAATACATTTTTAGGTAACTAAGAGGTCTACCTGGAGCACGGTTTTTGATAGCAGCATGTGTCGTGACTCTCACGGAATGCGTCAGACACATCCTAGATCATCCGTTCCTGTCTCCATGCTTGATTTACGGCGCCCTTCCTAATACGCGGGGCCAGCGGCCTCGCCAAGTAATATGACAGTTTTTTGTTTTCATGAGTCCCGCGTCTGCACTTCACACCCCCGTGGGGATCTCGCCGATTCAGCTCCGGCGTGACGGCTCTTCTGCCCTCGTTTCATCCCCTTTACCGACTTTTTTTCTTTCAGCGCCCTCCGGGACAGACCGGCTGAGTGGCGCGCTACCACGCTATCTGTCAACCTGTTCCCCCCTCCCCATCGCGTTGTGCGTGCGCGTAATTTGAGAAAACTAACACGTTCTTCAACGCGTCCCGTGAGGGGTTGGAAACTAGGGTGAAGAGGGGGGGGGGGGTGGAAGAGTGGCGGCCCGACCCATAAATCTGCGTGCAGTTGAGGGAGTAATATGTGTGGTGTCGGCAAAACCGACCCCTTCCGCGTCCTCCCCCTAGCCGACATCCGCGCTAACAAGAAAGGGTTGAAATACTGCGGCGTGGAAAAGCGGCTCGGGTAACGCGAAACAGCAACCCCTTCTCCCCCTAACCGACCCTCTCCACTCTCCCTTCTTTTCAATCCCACCCCTACTGCCCCTGCGTTGGAAATACCGCGACCCGAGGAAGGGGTTGACTAACTGCGCGGGCCTCGTCTACCGGAGATATGAATGCCCTGCGCGAGTCGGCGAAAACTGCCGAACTCAATATTTACCTACCTTGCCCCCACCCCATGACGGGACCACATCCTCCCACTGGAGAGATATTAGCTTGCGTGAATTGTCTCGCACGCGACGAATTTGCGACTGCTTTCAGCTCTCTCTTTGAGTCGTCCAGTCTCGATTGTGCCACTTTGTTATCTGACTCGAGTATATGCGGGATTGTTTGATTTTGCCCGCGTAACAATTATCATTCCACACGCTTTAACATTGGTCAAGTGTCTATTTTTATCGGTTTCAAAGCACGTTAACAGAGCTTTCAAAAGAGCATCTTTATCATAACATGATATGCCATTCTTCTCATTTGTTCAAAATGTTTATGTTAATTTTCTTTGCACAATTTATATGTACAGAAAAGTATTTTTGTTCAGTGATTCTATTCATATGGTAAAACAATTGCAGTGGAAGTATAGTACATGCAGTATTTTAATCGTATTTGACAAATGTAATTCAAATATAACCTGCAATATATTTGGTATTTTTATTTGATAGAAACCAAGATAATTTTTGGTATTAAATAACATTTCTGTAGTATTTTTTTATTAATGACAAATACACCTATACTTTCCAATTATTATCAGAATAAAAGCAAGCCAAAACAGATGACAAAATTGTATAGAAACTGTTCGAAAGTATACAAAAGTTTCATTTTAAAAAGGATCAACGAGAATAAGATAGAGGTGAATTCTTATAAATTCCAACGAAAACGGATAGATGTGTGAATCTATATCCAAAGGCGTCCCTGAGGAGAATTCCCGTGGACAGACATGAATAAATTAACTTAATATCGGGTACGATTCCCCATGGAATCGTGCCTTGTAGGAGAGCCCATCTCTAGATAAAAACATACAAAAGATATTTCATTATGTTTTTATCTGAACGCGTAACGCCACGATTTCCAAGTGATGCGACTTTGTGAATACTATAGGCCTATCTAAAGCTAAACAATGACTATAAATCATTGTGTTGAAAATTAGTTTCCTTATTTAGAGTAAAATTCTTTTCAAATAATTCAATAAACATGCTTTGAAATTTAGCTAAATTAAATATTATTAGATAAATCTATAAGTGATTGTATAATTTTTGTGAAGTTGTAGATTTTAACGCAGCCCAGAAATTCGGAAAAGATGCAACCGAATTTATTCCCTATTATTCTCCGCAATCTGCAATGTCTTGTGGTTATATTTAAATTATGTGTTTCTGATTTCTTGACAATATACACTTAAAATACTCCGCCTATATGTTTGAAGCTACCAAGTTAAGGAGAATCGATGGAAGAAAATTACCTTTCAGTTAACAAATTTTCAGATTTACTCTTCGTAACTACTCAGTTTTCTGAGTGATATTTACTTCTATAATATTTTTAAACAATACAAATTTTTAAATTTTGAAAATAATATCTGAAATTTCAGAACAAAATGTACATTTCATAAAAATTGTGCACAGGGACTTGAAAAATTCGTGTTTTCTTTTAGGCATAAGCTGGAATCAAAACACTTCAAGTTTGTGTCATTTTAGCAGTTGGCACATGACTCAGTTGGCAACTCCTAGAGCGCGATAGTCGATTATATTGAAGTAACTAAATGTAGGCCAAATCACATCGTAATTATTACTGTGTCAAAAAGCAGCCAATGAGCATCTGTTTTCTGACTGAGTACAAAGATTTTCTTAAAAGCTAAACTACAAGTCAGTGAACCCGAGAATCATTCAGGTACTTAATTATACGCCAATAATTATTTTTTTTAATCGTCTTACCTATCAGTAGCATTATAAAAATATTTTAAGTTCCAAGTAGCGATATTTTTTGTTTTAAAATACTTGTATTTAAACCTTAACTTTTCGAGATGTCATGTTAAAGCTGTGGCTAGAGCACTCACGTGCCACCAAAGCGATACCGGTTCAAATCCCGGCGGAGTCGGTCTCCGAATTTTCAGATGCGAGAATTATGCCGGACGATATCACTTCTAGTCGGAGGGTTTTCACGGGAATCTCCCAAGCCCCGTTCATTCCGGCACTGCTTCATACTCACATCATATCACTCCTCACCAGCGCTAAAGACGTAGATGTTAAGAGGCATGGAAACGTACAATGTCGAGAGGACGACGCGAATACTCCACCGTCTATAAAATGTGAACTGCTCATCCAAATTCGATAAGATTTTTTTGCCGAGTAAATATTTTTCCAGCAAACTTTTATTTATGTAACACTATGTGATAGTATGCTTTACTTTCGAGCAAAATATTAAAAACTGGTCTTAGAAAAATTAGAGTTTCAAACCACAAAATCTAGAAAAATGGAAAATTGTAATTTTTATTAATTAAAAAATGATAATACGTAGGCCTATATAATAATCGAACTTCAAAAATACTCGCGTTTTCATTTGGAAATAATATTAATATTCGCAAATCTCTGTGCGAGAGGTTCGCGGATATAAAAATTATTTATTGGATTATTTTATTTCTTCGCCTTAAAAAAACAAGACGGAAAATGTAAAATTTTCTATTATGGCTGAAACTTAATTTGTTTATTGCTACATCATAGGTACGACAATTCACCTGTTAACACATATTTACACCTCAATCATTGCAACAAATCACGTCTACAAAAAGGCTAGATTGATAACGGTTCAATTATACGTTTGCAGTTAAATTGTGACGCCTGTGATATAGTTCAAGGTAAACGGAATGTACACTACAGTAGCAAGGTTTAATTTTTAGCCAAAAATAAAATAATCGAACATGGTGATTAATGCGAAGACTTAGCAACTTTCAAATCATCCTTTTCATGGCTATAAAAATATAATTCGTCTGCAAATAGGGATAGTTATAATATTTTTTCAAAACATTATTACTATCCCACACAAAAAAAATATATATATGTAATACGCAATTAGTTTAAAGCTAGTTTTCTTCGGCTTAAGGGGGAGGTTTGGACAACTTTATAGTATTTTCAGTTTTTGCGCTATAACATATAGCCTATTCCAGTTGTACTATCAAATCTTTCTCTTCGACAAAGCATAGGATACATTCTTGGTAAACTGCCTGACATAAATAATAATGGAATATTTAAGTTTTTGTCACGCAGAATCATTGCAAGGGAATTTATTAATGTTAACCTGTAATTTTCTTGCAATGTTTCTGCATGGTAAATTAAGGAGAGACTTCATTATTATTTATGTCAAGCAGTTTACCAAGAATATATACTTTGCTTCGTCGTAGAGAAAACTTTGATAACAATCTGAATAAATTTTATGGCTCAAAAACTGAAAACACAATTAAGTTGTGCAACAATTCCCCTTAAACTAAACTGTTTCGTTCTTTTCTCACAGTAGAATCTTCCTATTACAGTACATATCGTTGTTAAGAGCGATCGAGATAATACATACAACTGTATGTAAGTTCTGTACATGTTTTAACTGTGTTATGGTATGATTCTTACGATACTTGTTAAGTAAGGGGAGAGGATTTTACGGCTCTTTAAGAGTGAAGTGAAGTGAACGGATAACACGGTAGCCATGCCCTAGCCAATATTGGAATCCAGGACGTCTCACACCGTAGACCGGCGCCTAAATGACGACACTACGGAGGCTGGGAACGATAATTGTACCAAGGTATGATGACCTTGTGGTCAATGACACGTTATGCCACAACATTTGATACCATGGACACTACTAGCTTGTGAGCGCTGGAAAGACTGCGTCACTTCGCTGTATTGTCTCTCTCTCTTTTTTTTTAAAGAACTTACAAGTCATAGGGAAGCTTTGAAAAATGCATGCGCCACGAAAACTCCACGAACTCTCGAATACTGCCGAGCTTTAACGGCGTAAGGCGTGGCAGGAAGAATGGGAGTGCGGGCATAAGGCCGGGTATATATGGGCGTGTTTTCACTGCACTCCGACCGGCGACTTCTAGGCGTATAGGCGGTTCAGGATAAAGTGAGCACTCAAAAATTCCCTGGTTAAGTTCTGTTTTCAGACAATTCGTATCTTTCCGCGTGTAACGGCTAACTGCGGGAAGTGTCTAACCTCACTGGACACGTCACTTTATGTTTGCGCTTGTAAGATTAATTGTCCGGTCGGTCGGTACCTACACAGTTTGATAAAATATGTTTATTAAAATTAATATATAAAATACAGTTATTTCAATTGCGGTTGAATTTGTTTCAGCAATGTTGTATTTAAATAGGAAAATAACGGAACTAAATTGCGTAACTTCGCTGCCAACCATACAAGCAAAAAGGGGGCTGTAGTTAATGTTGAATTTTGTGCAGTAACAGCTAGTGTTATTTATTTTCAAATGTTAAACATGTAATAATCATTTTATCTCGAACGACCTATACCACTACGGTTGTCTTACAGAAGTGAAGCTCGGGACACTGGTTTTATTATTCCAAATCCGTTTATTGTTCTTCTTCATTTATAAAACGGATAAGTACATTAAGAGCGCGGTATACAGCAATTTTCATCACCATGTTTTAATTCTTTCTTCGTGCCAGATATTTTTTTCTTATTTTGGCACAAAATGTGACTAAATTTTCCTCGTATGACATTTTTTTATGTCTCACAGTTTTCGCGTACTGATATTGTACTGGCTTTTTAAAGTCAACATTTGAATGTTTCCGTTTTATGGACCATACTAAAATAGACATACCAAACTGATTAAAATTACAGTGGATATAGATGTAGCTGGCAACAATTTCACGTACATTAAAACGCAAAATAATATATTTTGTATTTAAATAAGAATGCTGAATTTTAAAATAAAAATTTGAAGTATTTAATACTTTTTTATAAATACCAAAATATTTTCTTTGGTGGATTAATGTAGCTGAACTTGTAGCCTACAATATCTTTATTCCCTGTGAATTTTTTCAGTTAGGTAAGAGTGTTGGTTATAGTTTCGTCCTTAAAACGGTAACACGCAAATTTTGACATTAACGATACCCTTACGTAAGAACCATGAGAGATAAAACATTTTACAAGGAAAAAATTAAGTCACGTTTTGTGTCTAAGATAAGAGAAAAATATGCTGCAAATATAAAATAACATGGTGAAAAATTGCTGTACACTGCACCCTTAACATTGCTTAAATTTCTTCGTATTTAGTTATTAATTTTGTTACAGTTATTTCCTGTTGCCTTTAAAACGGCGAGCCAGTCTTTATGTTATCAAAACAATACTGTAATAATTATATTACTAAAATTGGTCTGGCATTATTAATTTATAACTAAATTCGAAGTGATTCAATTTACCACGCAACTATTACTACACTATATTTAAAATAATTATTTTTAAAAAACCAAAGTAATTTCATGAGACGGAGCGAGGTGACGCAACGTTATCATGCTGAACTAGCATTCAGGAGGACCCAGGTTCGATCCTCAGCTCCGGCCACCGTGATTTCGATTTTACATGGTATTCCGAAATCGCTCCAGGCGAATGCTGGGACGGTTCCTTAACAAAGTATATTGCCGACTCATCTCCTAGCTATTGTCATAGTACCAAGTTGTGCCACAGTCCTTAATGACTTCGCTGTCGACGAGACGAATAGCCCACTTACGCTACCTAGCATTAAGGGCGCGGTTCATCTCAGTTTTCAACGTCTTTTTTAAATTTTATATTTGTACAAGTTATTTTTTTATCATTTCAAACATAAATTGTGACTAAATCTTCCTCTTAGAAAATTGTGATATCTCTCATAGTTTTTGTGTAATGAGTCGTAAACGTCAAAATTTTCACTTTACAGTTTTACGTACGCCACTAAAACCAACTGACATATCAAACCGAAAAAGTTCACAGTGTATAACAATGTTGTAGGCTATGATTTGAAGTATATAAAATAATAAATTAATTTTTGTATTTTCAAACAATTTTTGAAATTTTTAAAAAATTCTGCATTTTTTATTAAATACAAAAATACTTTATTTTTTGTTTTTATATGTGAACATTTCATAGCTTACAACAATGTTATACACTGTGAATTTTTTAGGTTTGGTATGTCAGCTGGTTTTAGTGGCGTACATAAAACCGTAAAGTGAAAATTTTGACGTTTACGACTCATTACGCGAAATCAATGAGAGATACAACAGTTTTCTGAGACGAAGATTTAGTCAGAATTTAGGTATAGAATAAGAAAAAATTTATCTTGTACAAATAAATAAATTAAAAAAGACGCTGGAAAATGAGGTGAACGTGCTTAAAGAGTGCCATTAAATGTGGAAGGAATTCTATTGTCTTACATGGGAACATTTACCACGCAATGACAACGAACATATATACTATCGTATGACACCAAAATAGCTCTATGGTCATAATATTCTAATAAATCAGTTCAAATCGTGTATTTGTGCGTCGGCATCTATTTAACATCACTGCTTGCGTATGCTTGCAGAATTTCTGTCAAGACTGCGGTATTGGCGAGTTTATACCTTTAACATATACTGCGATAATAGTATTTTGTGTACAAGTGTTGTATTCTTACTGAAAGTCACTGTTTACAAAATAAAACCAAGTATATTCTCACTGTACGTTATTCAGGACCACACTGTAAAATAATTGTAAAAACCTTACAATTTGTAACATAAGTGACGATTCCAATTTGTATTCCGTTACATTTTCCAACATCTTTGCTTTGTGGATGTAGTAGTAAAAAATATAACGATATAAAACGCAACACGTATTAGATATAAACATATACGTGTACATGTACATATAGATATAGAAATAAATAAATTAATGTATGTATATGCAATACAAATTTAATTACCAGTCTGTACCCCTATGTAAATACATTATCTTTATACATTTGCTTGTAACCCGAGGCGAAAGACCCCAGCAGGCTACTTGAAATTTATTTTTATTGGTTAGCGGGTGAATAAATATAAACGAAACATAAAGTATTTTATGGTAAATGCCTAAACTGAATATAGAGTTATTTTCTTGAAATTATAGGAATACAGGCTCTATAGACCCTTGAAAAAAACGTTCCAGATAACAGACGACGGAAGAGCTTCGAGAATATTAAGTGGTAAGAAATGCTACCTTTCTATGTACGCCCCTTTTGGAATAAAGCCAAATTACACTGTAAATTTCTCTCTTGTTTTCTGTGTCAGCGTTTTTCCTTTGCCTTGCTGTGTTCTTATTCTTACTTTCCCTCGTCTCTTTGTCCATGCTCAAATTTCTGCTTGCTCTCTTCCTCCGTTTTAAACATTTTTTATACAACAAATTGGTTGAATTTTATAAATTTTATATTTCTTATGTTTTACTATATGCGTACTACAAATAACATACACTTGGAAGTGATTTTCCGATG
This sequence comes from Medauroidea extradentata, assembly GCA_003012365.1. Taxonomy (NCBI): domain Eukaryota; kingdom Metazoa; phylum Arthropoda; class Insecta; order Phasmatodea; family Phasmatidae; genus Medauroidea; species Medauroidea extradentata. The sequence continues at coordinate 27,934 of PNEQ01088096.1, read as the reverse complement.
CCTGCGATACAGTATTTAAATGTAGCCAGTAAGATAAACGACCACTTTGTTTTTAGTAACAGACAAAGTTAAATAATACACGAGGCAATAAATAAACTGAGGATACATATTGTTAAATATGTTAATGTGAGCAAAATTGACAGGTATAATTTCATGAATTAAAGTAGGTCTATTGATAGTAACGATTATAAAATGGCATTGCTAATAATGTAATTATATTGAAAAGTGTCAGCGTTCTGGCGAATTTCAATGCATTTGACGCGTGGGTCTTCATGTCTGACATAGAGTACGAAGGTATTGTTGATTTATGATATATCTGTTATTTGAAAAGAAATACTCAAATATGAATCCAATAATGTTCTAATTTTATCGAAATGAATTAAATATACTCAGAGGTAACAGTGTGAATACAAAATGGATAACATTGTTTGTACGTAACGATTTTTATGTCACCGATAAATGACTTGTAGAATAGCATTATCAAACCAACACACGGTAAATAATTTAAATTTTTTACCTAAATGGCACAGCGCAGTAATTTTAATAAGTAGTAATTAAGTACACAATTATTTGAATACAATGAAATTTTTAGATGTTTAGTAGGCTCGATAAATTAAAAATACTTTCTAGGACAGTGTTGTTTATGTAATTTTAGCTAATTTAAGTGACTTAACATGACGATTTAGTTGATTTAATTAAAAAGCCATTGCAATGTAGTCTACAACGAGGTGATGTTAGGGTGTTCTTAAGATCGCATACTGCTCAAGACGCCAAGTGGTATAGTTTCGGCCAATCTAGTTTGTTACATAACTAGTCAACTTAACGTGAAATATTTCTGCTTATTAACACCATATAAAAACGTTACATACTGCTTATTCTGCTGAAGTCTTCTAGTAATATTTAAAGTTTATTTTCACGCAGCAAAAAATTGTGTAAATGTGTCTTCTTACGGTCCTTTTTTTTTTTTTTTTTTTTTGCATGATTGTCTCAGTTCAGATCATATCTAATGGCATAGGTACGTATAACACAGCTTTATCTCAAATATTGCGTCATAAGTTGTACGATCACTACTGACTGTCTCATAAGGCGCTTACGGAAATTCACTTGTTGGAGTAGGGTAGGTTATTTCAGTCACGTGACCAAGTTTTGGCGATAGCCAGGTTTTGATAACCCTTGCAATGTCATTCAAGGTTTTAAAATGACTGAAATAGAAAACAAACCTACAGGTTTTCCCCATAATCAATATTTTGATGCGTGCGACATACATACAGTGCATTATTTACACGTATTATGTTTGTACTCAATTATATAATATTAGTTGTAATAGTTGACCGAGAGGCCTTCACTTGAAATTTCAAACATGGGTAAACTTGCGCTTGATATTTTGGCTGACGTACCCTACACTAGCGAATTGTCATAAGGCGATGTAGAGGCTAGTTATTGGCGAGAAGGATGTACGGAAGTTCAGTGAGTGCAGCTAGATGAGGTGTGATCAGGGGCACACTCAGTATTTTTGTTCTGGTGGTGTAAGGCAGGGCCTTAGCTAGTATATGTGCGTTTTTTTTGGGGGCGGGGGGGGGGGTGATTCTCAAATCTGGGAACGTAGTGAAGTAACACCGTCTGAAACCCCCTACCCCAACCCCTTCCAATGCGCGTTGATTCCGGAGGGGGGCGGGAGGTCCTTTTCCCAAGAATATTTGGATTTCAATGTACCAAAGGGGCTATTTAAGAAGTTTTCATAAGGAAAAATGGACCCATGGACCCTCCCTGTCAAAGTTTTGCTTCATGATTTGGTGATTAATACACTATAGTCTTAAATGCTAACATATAAATTTTCGCGTGTAGTGTAATAGAAAGGGTAGTATTATCTTATAGAAAACTAACCATTGTAAAAAACCCTTCACACATTTTGCGGTTGGGTGAGGGTGAGGGCTGCAATTCCCAGAATCCCCCTCGGGATGCGCTACCGGGTGTGATACGCTTGCTGTATCGCATTAAGCTCCCCGCACTATTTGGACTCGAACACGTGTAAATCAACCCACAAGGCCACTGTAACGGTTCTGATTTTAGCTTCTAAGACTCAAGGGGTCTTGGTGATGTAGTCAAACTGCGCGCCTTACATGACGTAATTTCTTGTTCGATTCCCATCTGTGTCACTCCGAAAACTTATCATACGTGATGAAACATAGCTGTGTTGCCATTGACAAGAGGTTACCCTCGGTTTACTCCCGTCTAACCCGCCCTTGCCTTATACCTCTATAAAAAAAAATACGTCGCCTTCATTAACGCTTTTTCTACTTTTTGTAGTGATTTTAATTTTTTACGCCTAAACGAGAGCAGATATCAAACATGTTTCGCAGTTTTGTCTAAAATCGTCTTCTACATGTTGGATGATTTTTTCAACGGTAGGTTTCAGCTAATTATGTAATTTAAAAAAATTCTGGTTAGTTCACTTTTCAGAGAAACCGTATAATTTCTTGCTTTGAAATAAAACTAGCTATCACGGTAGAAAACATTTAAAACAAAACTGCCAGAGACATTTTAAATATCTGCTCTTGTTAAGGCTTAAAAAAATATCTACCGCAGAAAGAGTAGAAACAAGAGAGAACATCGAAGTGACGGCCTCATCCTAACCTCTAGATGAAAGGTCACTGAGCTAACGTGCAGTCTTCTTGCCTAAATATCTCATTCAAACGATATCCAGTACCATCATTTAATAGCGTCTTCGAAGACTAAGGTGCATTGCACATGCAAAAACATCAAAACTAATATGTTCTTATAAAAAATAAACAAAAATAACGCAAATTCTAGCCATTTTCGGCTGCGAGCAAGTAAGGTTTAGAAACCAGTGGAAGTCCTGCACGTGTTTTTTTTTATCACGTTTAAGTCTTGGAGAACGCCCGTTACTGCAACGATTCTCCATATACCGTTATAACTATGGTTCTGATTACGGGATGGGACTGTCGCAAGATCCCCTAACTGGGGATCAGATGTGATTGAGGGATGACACGAAATGAGTCTCTACTCATGGAGCAGCGACAGAATGCAAGGACGGTCAACGGCAACGTCTTACGTGTCACCAACACGCGAAAATTCCGGACAATCCCCGCCGGGGATCGAACCCGGATCTCCTTGGTGGGAGGCGAGAGGTCGGAACCTAAAACATAAAGAAATACCGAATTATTTAAGATTTTCGACTGGGCGCCCGCACCTGCTTACCCCGGAGATGACATGAGGGGAGGCTCTATAATGGAGAGGCGCCAGAATGAGAAAGGCGGGGAAAGTGGAAGGTCCCCGAGGAAACCTACATCAACGCCCGGCACGATTCCCACATCCGCATTGTGTGCCTAGACGAAAATAAACCTTGTGATTATAGCATGGTAGATTAGTGTTACAACACCCCGCCTTACCTTCAAGGGTTATCCGCTTTCGACTCCTGGTCCAGTCATTCAATTTTCCCCGGATTTTTTAAAATTCCTCCATGTGGTAGTTGGAATGGTTTCTTTCATGCAGCAACGGGGCAACGGATTGGCATGATTTTTAGTACCGCTAAGCAGGATGACTTTGTGACGGCTTGGGAAGACTGTGCCACTCAGAAGCTTTTATTTTTGCAATATTTCAGTGAAAAAATAAGTAACTGAGTATTGTACACTATGCACCGAGGCACAGGAAGTAGTGTCAAGCCGAAGAAGGGTGGTAGAGGACCTCAAGGGCTCTCAGAAACAAAAAAAGGTAGAGAGGCAGAACGGGGTACCAAAAAAATTTTGTGAAAATAGATAATATAAAACAAATATTTTGTAAGTGGTGCATGCGAAAGCAAAGGTTTCTGCCCCAAATTTTTTTAATTGGGGGGGGGGGGCGAAAGTGGCAAACAGAGTAAATGCGATGAATTGGGAAAGGATAGGCCTGCCTAATTAAAATAATTGTAAGTTTTGCAAGGGGCCGGAAAGGTTTCTGCTAAAAAAAATAGATGGAGGGGAACAAAACGGGGTACAGGTACAGAACGTGGTACCTGAAAAAAATAGTGGTGTAATTTTATCTAAAAACGGTTATTTATAACATTATCACAAAAAATTTAAAATCATGTAAGTGGGAGTGAGAGGTTGTGGTCAGCGCTTAACAACGAGGTCTTTAGCGCCAGTGAGGGGTGACGTGAGGTGAGAATGGAGCGGTGCCGGAATGAAAGGGTGAGGGAATCGGGAGATCCCCGAGAATTTTCGCCGACCAACGGCATCATTTGGCACGATTCCCACATACGGAAATCCGGGGACCTACCCCGCCGAGAATCAAACCCAGGAAAATAATGTGTACGAAGTGGCTAGTACCAACTATTTTTATAAAAATAAATATGTGAATTAACCGTGTTTTAATGATCATTACGTAGTTTATGTTTTATTACATACATAGCCTATATAAACGTTTTACATAGTTTCTGTAGTTTACTGTTGTTACTGCACAAGGGCTTGGTGCTCTACTGATAACATCTCAATTTTTTTAGAACCTCGACAGCGAACTTGCGCTTAAAAGATAGCTGGTACTACAAACCAATAAAATTAATTAAAAATATAATTTCTCATGCATCCAAATGGTAACACTATTTTCTAAAAAAAAAAAAAATGTGTTTGTGTAAGAAATGATTCCCACCCTTCTACAAGGCCTTATGAAATATTATAGTGGATTCAAAGACATACACGCTAGACTCCAATGTTCAAATACTGTTTTACGGCTCCATTCCATGCAAATGAAGGAATATTGAACTAAGATGGCATGGTACATAATTTAGTGCTGAAAGCACCAATTTGAAATTGTAGGTTTCTGGACGCTAATTTGGAAATTCGAAAAACAGCAAACCTAGACTACTGTTTTGTCAACTTCCTGAGCAAACGTTTTTCCCGAGCAATGCATTTCTGAGGAGCAATAGCTGTCGCCGTAATCTCGTATTATAAATTAAGGTGCAATAGATCACGCTTAGCAATTGCATCATTCTGGGTTGGAATAAATGTTTTCTCATTAAGTTGGATAACGTTATTGTCTAGGGTTGTCGATTTGTAGTTATTCCACATCGTCTTCCAAACACGTGTAGATTTAAAATTGTGTTTTTAGCATTTACAAATTCATAGCACACTCTTAAGGTGACCGCCTACCCAGCCCGATAGGCGGTGTGCTGAGTTTCGGCCGTTACAAGAACATTCGAAACTGTTCACCGATCATGAGTTATATCTGCTTAGAAATAACATTCAAAGAACGTTATACTTGTGTGTACCCATTTCAGGCACTGCAGGTATCTATAAAGCTTATTTTCTCGTAACCGAATATGGGCAATGGTTTGTTTGGTCTTCTTTATGCATCAAAACCATTGCGTAGAATATTTTGAAAGACCAATAAATCCAATAAATCTTTATATTTTCTTTTACGTCATAAAATTATAGGGTCTACAGATCAAAGTTTTAAAGAGGCAAGTTGTCAGCGAGAAAACTGCACGTAATTCCGCTACTTGCGCCTATGGTCTATAGAGAAGGCGTAATGCGCGTGCTGTGTCGTCCTTACCGCTTCCGCACATCAAAGGATCGAACAAGCAAAATATGTTCACTGTGGTGGCTGCCTTAAAGGTGTTCAAGTGCGATAAAATTATAATTTTATATTTTTATGAAATATCGCTAGTTTTGTGGACGATACTTGTGAGGGGAGTTATCTCTTACAAAACAATTTTAGCTAGCATAGTTTTCTCATAACGGTGCGTCAAACTCAAAATTTGCTTGTTGCGTTGCCATGCAAATAGTGAAAACCAATTAATCTACTTAAACGAAATAATTCACTGTGAATTTACATCCCATTAACTATGCAATAAAACGTTTAAAATTCTACAGTGCCGTATTTTAATATTTTTGGAAAATCTTAAAAGTACAGAAAAAATTTACAAAATTCAAAATTTTTTAAAAATATAAAACAATGTCGCGGAATGTTTCTTAATATTTTATTTCGTAACCCATGGCATGTTATTTCATTGTGAATTATTTCGCGTACATAAGTCATCTGGTTTTCACCATTTGCATGGCAGCAGAACATGCAAATTTTGATTTTGACGCACCGTTATGAGAAAACTATGCGAGCTAAAATTGTTTTGTAGGAGGAAACTACACTCACAAGTATCGTCCACAAAACTAGTGATATTTCATAAAAATATAAAATTATGATTTTATCGCACTTGAACACCCCTAAGGGCGCTCCCTTGGCCAAAATGTGTAGTTTAATATTTGTATGAAATAGTTAGCTCGCGTAGTTTTTCTGCACCGGTACGTCAAACTTAAACGCTGCAAGTTATAGGAGCGTACACATAACAAAAACCAATTTACTTACTCGAACAAAATAATTTACGCTCAAACGAGGTATTAATTGCCATATGATTAAAAAAATAATAAAGTAATTAAAACATACAGCATAATTGTTTTGTATTTAAAAAATCTGAAAGTAATGAAAATTTTCATCATTAACGACAATTAAAAAAAATGCAATGTGACATTGTCCTTGGTTTTTAAATCTTTTAGCATACGGCCAATAAAATCACATTAAAAATCAAATAGTTTCGCTCGACTAAGTCAGTTGATTTTCGTTATTTGCATGTTCCTGTAACTTACAAATATTGACTTTGACATGCCGCTATGTGAAGACTATGAGAGGTAAAAAGTTTTTGAAGTAGTAAATCTAGTCACATGTAACGTCTATGAAACGAACACTGTGCCACGCAAACATAAAATTATGCATTATTTTCCTCGTGAACACCCACTATTTTCTGTGTATCTCTGTCACAACCGTGAAGCTCTTTTAATTGCATGTACATCACTAAAACGAATATGTAAATTACAGTAACTCCAGAACAAGTACCGTTGTTTACTGCCAAGGGAATTCGTATATATTTTTAATGCTGCTGAGTTGTTCTAACTTAGTGATATTAACCCGCAAAGTAAGGAGCTTTACTACATAAATTAGACCTTGAGAAAGCGGCTGACGGACTACAGTTTGAGCGACAGTTGGACGTGTTCTCATTTAAGAAGGTGCCTTGAGGAGTGGAAACCATGGGGAGACGTTGACCGGAGAGGGAGTTTCTGTGAATTTAGAAGAGGAAAATGGAGAGAATGTACAGAAACTCCAACATTACAACTAGATTACTATAAGTAAGTGGTTTAACATAAGAGTATTTAGCTAATGTAAACAAATGGCATCATAACATTTCGCTGAAATCATACTTTTTTTTAAGGCCATTATCTCCTGTATACACTTTGTCCCGATAATATTTTTAAGCTTAAACGAGAGCAGATATAAATAGTCTGACAGTTTTGTTTAATATTGTCTTCTCCGTGTTCGCTTACTTTTTCAAGGCAGACTATATTATGGTTATAGATAATTATGTAAATAACGAAATTGTGGTTATTGAAATTTAGTCGAAAACGTATAATTTATTCTCTTGAAAAAATTAGCAAACGCGGCAAATACAATTTTTAACAAAACTGCTAAACAGATATTTTATATATGTTCTCGTATAAGCTTAAAATATAATAATTGCAAAAATGGCGGAAACTGGAGAACACGGCCTCAATCGTTTTGATATTCCAGACTCAAATATTTTACCCCAGTCTTTGCTATAAAAAAATATTATTGAAAGCATACTACTTTTCAAGATTTTAGAACAAATTAATCACCTTGAAATGGCGCTGATGTATTAACTAGGCAGACTCCATAACTCTTGCTTTCCAGTTGCGTTCGCGTGGCGTAAGACTGGCGTGGAGGCGGGGCGAACCTCCGACTGTCGGCGGTAATTCAGTCCGTTGGTAATTGCCAACCCCTGCGACGTTCACGGAGCGCTGACTTAGAGCATTACCCGGGTTTGCGGTGCCGTAAACTCTCTGCCTTCCCATTCCCCGGACGACTCCATCACCCCGTGCAAGGTGGCGGGCAGTTAAAGTTAATGCCGAAGGCGGTGTTCCCCCGCGGCATAAACCACTCGGAACCACTTCTTCCCGCCTCGCCCTCGTGATTTGACGGCGTGGGCGCACGTCGGTGGTGGTTTTGATTCGATATTACTTCAACCCTCGGCGGTATGATGGTTTGGAGAGTAGGGAGGAAGGGGGAATGTTCGTGCCGCTATCCTTCTAGCTTTCATTGCTTGCAGGTATGGCACGCGAGTTGTAGCTGTCTGGTCACAATTCATAGCTGGATTCAGGGCAAGGTTGCTATCGTTGAGCCGGTTTTTTTTTTTTTCATTGAGCCACCTTTATATTTTCGCAGATACTAAAAAAACGCGCTCCGTTGCTTGTAATTTGAACTACGTGTAAGGGGAGAAGCGCCATTGTAGATCTCAGTTGTTCCATGCAGTTGCCCGATACCTGTAAGCAAAGGTAGGATTTCCGTTTTTTTTTTCTCATAAATTGTTAATGTTACCGATAAGTGTTATGGACTTCAGTATTCAATAACATTTACTGAAATCATTATGTATTCCCGATATTTAAACGTAGTAATGTGTAAAATAATAGTTTTACAAACGGAAAAATTACACTGTTAAGCAAGGCTTCGCGAGTTGCCTTCAGTTGGTCATGCCGTTTTTCCATCAATGGGCCACTGTCCAGTGATGGAACCTCTGTGTTTAAATGTTCGCTAAATGATTTGCCAACATCAGAACTATGTTTATTACTAATTTAACGCAAGGGTTAATAAGACGCTGTGAAGCCAATGTAAAGCAGGACGAATACGTTATTCGTTATAGATAGCGGCAGCCGTGAAATACGTTCAGTGGGAATAGGACAACATTTCAGAGTGATTGGGCAGGTGAGATTGAATATTTTTTCTGGAGAACATATGAAAACTTAAGTGGAACAGAATGTTATTTCTCATGAGCTTGAACTCGAGGAGTCCATGTTTGACATAACGTCTAAAGATCTGCGTTTATTGGCACTTGAAATGGGGCGAGGGGCGGAGCTACACATAAGTTTGATACCAGAAACTACAGGAGAAATACTGTACCACGCATTCACGAGGAGACATCCCGAATTCGAACAAAAATAAAAACACAGGCAGCAATAGCGATTACAAGCAGACCTTACGAACAGTAAATCGAAGACGTTGAAAGCAAAAAAATGCATTTTTATGATAAAACCGTCAATCAAAAATCAGAAGTCTACCAAATAATACTTCAGGAAAGTCAGCAAGAGCCAACTCTTTTCTACTTCAGGTGTTTCAACAAGTCCTTATTGTGATGGAGAATCATAATTTTGTTTCAGCTGTTCTCTTGATTTTAAGGAAGATGTGATTTAGTGTTTGTCATACGAGAAATGAGTGCATGAAACGTGTGCTGGTGTTGGGAAAGAGTACCAGATAATTTCGCTATTAAAACTGTAACTAAAATTTGTGAAATAGTCACTTCAAGTATAAGCCTAATAATGAAAAATTGTGCACCAGTTTAACTATGGAATGTCTAAAAATTATATTTAACAATGTTGGCATGAGATTTTATGGCAGCCCTAAGGAAATCGTGTTTTATTATCATTTCCATGTGTAGTTTAGAGTAACTATTTGTTAAAGGCTTCATAGTTATTTGTCATTGTTTAATAGGGTAAAAGATTTAATTTTTAAATCGTTTTTACACAATTGTAAATTAATTTCATAAGTAACGTGGGCTTTTTATTGAATGTGATCGATGAAAAGTGGAACATGAAGTGTATTGTGTCCTCGACATTTGTTATACATAAGCTCATTCATGACAACTAATTGGCCAAATTAAGGAGATCGAGTTTCTTCATCGAGCATTCACAATAAAATTTGATTTTCCTAATATCACCTTAACTTTCATTTTGACTCAGTTTTATAACGTTATTGTCAGTAACATTACTTTAAATTTCCCTCTTAAATGTTGGAACATTATATTATTGAATTCAATTGAGTTACAGGATGTTTCATTTAAGTAGCTCGCATTGATGGCATATTTTCGCTGCCACTATAAAACTAGACATAAGTCTAGGGTGAAACTATCTAAGGGGTGCAGCTTATAGGAAATAAAAATATGTTTATTAAATGAATAAATACTGAAAACAACATCAAAAATGGTACATGGGACACATTAGTAAAATTTTGCGTCAGTTTTATGAGGTTGAGGTTTATCAAAACATCGGCATAGAACTGGAACAGTACTTTACGTTTCTCCAAATATATTTATGAGAGATAGTTTTCGACATTTTGTCATGTAAGTAATTATTCAAGATCATCAGCATACCACTATGGGATGGCAATGTGACAGCCCTACCCAGCAAACACAAACTGTCGGCAAGACGTCTGCCCGCTGTCTGAACTGTCCTCCAGTGTCTGCAGAACACAAGAAGACAGCGGGCCAACACCAACTTCTTGTCTTTTTCCAGACACCAGTCAGCAGTCACTAAAAAGACACCCGCCTGAAGTTCTTCTTCCGACAGTCAACCAATTTTGAATCAAAGGGCATCGGCCAGCTATCGGCAGGTTTTCTTTTTCCAGACACTGGTTGCCTGTCGTTTAACAGACAGCAGCCCGCTGTCTTTTTCTGACACTGAAACGACAATCGCCAGAACGATATCCGCCCATTACCGGCATGATGTCTTTTTCCAGACACTGGCAATCTGTCATGAAGTAGACACGGGCCAGATGTCTTTTTTACGACACTCAATCAACAATAACAAAAATATATCGGCCCACTACCGGCAATAGACCTTTTTCCAGACACATGTTCGCTGTCGTTAAACAGACAGTGGCCAACTGTCTTTTGTACGACACTTAAACCACTATCGAAAAAATTATACCGGCCAGGTACAAACAAGATGTATTTTTCCAGACACAAGTAAGCTATCATTAAAAAGACAACCAGAGGATGTCCTTTTTATGACACTCACCAAACTATCGCCAAAAAGATACCAGCCTCTTACCGGCATGATGTCTTTTCCCAGACACGGATTTACTGTCATTTAAATGACAATCACTAGATGTCACTTGAAAAACTATCGCCGAAATGATACTGGCCCATTACCGGCATTGTGTTTTTTCAAGACACACGTGTAACCCTGAGTTCTAGGGTTTACAATACTAAAAGAAATTGGAGAAAGCAATTATTTCCAAATGCAACGATAGTGATAGGAGTGTAAAAGAACTACATATATAAATGAAATACGAAATAATTAAGTTTATTCCATTAATTAAGGTGGGCGATATTCTGAAATATTTTGTGTTTTTTTTTAACTATGCCCTTATTTGAATTACAATATTTAACATTACACGTGACTATAACAATAATCAGGTACACAGCTGCCAACAAAGCAAAAGCAAAATGTATTATATATATATAAATGTATTCCTAGTAACATACGAAAAAAAAATTCCAAGTTCAACAAGTAAATAGAAAAAAATATGAATTAACTTCTCCAAGAAGTTACATGTATCCCATATATATATAAACTTCAAGTTTACTAATAAATAACAGGATCATCTATACAAATCAACTAGCAAATGATACTGTTACTAGCCCAAAACGAGAAGACACACCCAACATGGGTATAATACAATCTGAAATAACACTGCAAACATTCCCCAGAAAGTTAAAGAGACATAAACTGGGGCGAGCAACCAAGTTAACGGCCCTGTGAAAATGAGACAACTCTCTTACAAATTTGAGTAACCGCAATCATCAGCAATCATCAATCTCATACCACAATGGAACCTTCCTCGGGCATAGCAACAGTCATAAAATAGAAATAATTACATAACTAAAGCAATCATAGTTATCCTAACGCTCAGCCATCATTGGGCTCTCCTAAAGCCCGGCCATCTCTGTCTTCCTCCGCGTCTGGCGCCAGTATAATATCAGCCCTTGCCACCTCCCCTGGTTTAGTTGACCAAAGTAGAAACGTCTCGAAAGTTCTTGGAGAAGGTCGTCGAAATTGCAGCGTCAAGACGAACATGCGGTGACATTAAGAAACACCACTGCAGTTGGCAGCCTGGAGAGCGTCGCTCTTGTCAGCTGACGTCTAGGGACTCGCCAAATCAGCAAACAGGCTGGCATTCAAAATAGCCCCTGGCTTCGACAATCTTCGGCAAGCTTCGGCACGGGGTTCAGATGATAACGCCAAGCCAATGAACGCCGGACGCACCGACGTCATCACCAGCAAACACTTTAGCAAAGGCGAAGAGTACAGCGGCAAATGCGCCCCGCGTCATTTCGCTGCACGAAGACTGAAGCCAAGACGAAGGGGAAACGGGGCCGCCCAACTGGTATCGCCATCGTTCCTCGCCAGGAAACTTCGCCGTGTCTCAGCCATGCATGCAATAACAAGGTAGGAAAATCCAAGTGCACAAATTCCCCCTCAAATTGCAGGACACGGTCTTAACAGTTCTCAAAGTAGAAAATAGCAGACGAGTTTAATGAGACACATGTCTCACATGTCATATGTCATAAGAAAGACACTGATCCACTGTCCTATTTATGACACTCGCCAAACTATCGCCAAAAAGATACGGCCCATTACCGGCATGAGGTCTTTTCCCAGACACAAATATACTGTCATTAAAAAGACAACATCTAGATGTTTTCCCAGTAAACTGTCAGCAAGATGTCCGCCAGTTGTCCAAACTGTACTTAAGTGTCTACGACATGATAAAATACAATAGGCAGTTAACAGTAAGATGTATTTTTAGATAAACATTAGCCGTCACGAAAAAGACGTCCGCTCGCTATCCTTTTCAAGGCACTTAACGAGAAATCGACAAAAATTCTCCAGGCCGTTAATGCGCAGTCACTTTTTACTGATAGCAGCCATCTGTCACGAAAGAGACACCAGCCCGCTGTCGTGACATGAGCAAGAAAATGCTGGGCCATTAACGGCTCAGTGACCTTTTTCAGACAGTGAGAAAATGTCACGAAAAATATATTAGCCTGCTATCTTTTTAAGGTCGTCTAAAATATATTGGCAAGAGAATGCCTGGTTGTTAACCGTGTAGAGCCATTTTTCAGACATCATTTATCTGTAACGAAAATTAATATACCAGTCTGCTATGTTTTTAAGGACACTAAATAGGTATTGACAAGACGATACCAAACAGTTAAAAGTGCTGTGTCCTTTTCCATACAGCAGATGTGTCGCGAAAATTGTACCAACCTGCTGTCATTTTAAGGACCGTTAAACCGAAAATTGTACCAACCTGCTGTCATTTTAAGGACCGTTAAACAATATTGGAAAAAGATACCGGGTCAGTAACATACTGGTATCCTTTTCTGAATAGCACTTATCTGTCGCTAAAAAGATAATTGCCCGTCGTCTGTTTAAAGATTCTTAAAATATATTGGCAAGAAGATACCAGGCTGTTAACATTTCGGTATTCTTTTCTGGACAGCAGTTATCTTTTGTGCTAAAAAGATTATTGCCTGCTGTTTTTTTTTTTTTTTTTAAACTTTAAAAAGATATTGGATAGATGATACCGGGCCGTTAACGGTGCAGTGTACTTTTTTCGTTCTATCACGAAAAATATTCCAGCCCACTGTATTTTTAAGAACATATAAAATATACAGGCAAGAAGAGATCAGGCCATTAATGGCACGGCGTACTTTTTCAGACAGTGGTTGTACATCGCTGGAATGATACTGACCTGTGGTATTTTTAAGGAAATTTTATTGATACTTTATAAATATTGAATGAACACTGTATGCTATTTGCATTTTGATGGTTAACAGCTTGTATATAAAAACAAGTTATTATTACATAAATGGTTCATTTCCTAGTGTAGTACTGACACGTGGCACTAGTTCAATTGTTATGTGTTAACTAGACTGCTAATCAACAATAAGCAAACCCAGTATACACTACCTGTCTGTAAACTCATCCTTAAATCAGTCATATGCCTGGAACATTTAGTTGTTGATATGTCTCATGTGTAAATTCCAACAAGGTGGTGTAGTGGTTAGTACGATGGACTGCGAATAAGAATATTGCTGGTTCGATTCCAACATCCCATTCGTGCAAAATCCAAATGTAATGCTGTATAATTACATCAGGTACATGGCGACATGGACGAAACACTAGAGAAAACATTTTTAACATGCATGTGAAACATTTTGGAAATACACATATATTGATGGTTTGCCATCTCCTGTACTCCAAGTTTCGACACCCAGCCATCACTGGCCCCATGTCTTTTCCGACACTCAGCCTTCAACAGCCCGGTATCTTTTCTGACATTCAGCCTTCAACGGCCCGGTGCCTTTTCCGACACGCAGCCTTCAATGGCCCGGTGTTTTTTCCGATATTCAGCCATTAACAGCCCGGTGTATTTTCCGACACTCAGCCATCAACGGCCCTGTGTCTTTTCCGACACTCAGCCATCAACAGACCAGTGTCTTTTCCGACACTCAGCCATCACCGGTCTGCTGCTTATTTGACATGGGTCCTCCATCTTCTTTGCTAACGGCAAGACATCTATTTCTATCTTACCGGTAGCTGTCCAGTATCTTTATGACTCGACGGGTGACTGTCAGCCGCTAGTCCAAAAAGACATCGGCTTCTTACCGGCAACAGACATCAGACCGGCATGCGGAATTCCGGCGTGCCGCTAGCGGCCAGCTTCCGGGCAGTACTTTCTGTGTTTGTAGGGAGCATATATTACAATTGCGTTTGTGTCGTTTGTTTTTTTTTTCTGTTTGTGTCTTATATCTACAGTGTTTTTGTTTCGTCTCATCGTTGTGTCGCATGTTAACTTGGGTTTCTTTCATGATTTTTTCATTCATTTATCATCTGTTCGTTCCTTGTTTTGTTTGACCCGATTCCTTTTTTGGAATTTTATGCTGAGTATGTTTCCTGTAGACTAAAGCATAATCTGCTTATTTAAGTTATATTATTATTTTTAGTTTTATTTTAACAGTAATTTATTTCGCAATGGAGTATGTATACAAGCAACTAAATCAAGTACATGTATCTCGTACTACTACAGGAAACTCTGCCGGACTTATTATAGAATGTGCCATTACAATCAAGGAAACAGATGTGGTTACAGTATGACGTTGCCCCAGCCCATCATGTACATATCGCCCTCACGTACCCGAACAACACATTCCCTGACCGATGGAACGGTAATGGTGGATCCATTGCGGGGCCTGCACGTTCACCAGACCTTAACCCGTAGGTCTTCTTCTATGGGGGTTGATGCTGAGCTACTTGTATAAGATCCAGGTGCAAACTGAAGATTTTTTTTTCGGGTGGATCATCTCAGTGGTTGGTAACATTTCCGATATGCAGGGTGTCTTTAAACGTTTCCGGCAAAAGCTAGTGCGTCGGTGCGTAATGTATGTGAAAAACGGAAGCCGATGCATCGAGCCTTTTTTAGAGATTTAAATGTGAAAATTAAATCGAAGGAAACACGCTTGTCATTTATTCTGCTAGGCTACCCTTGCATATGTGGTAGCTGTATAGTGGAGAGAATTTGGTGACTCTGAACATCTGACAGTTATGGTCTTGAAAGTCAAATTATGTGAAAAAAGGGCAGGGGGCGTTCCCATGTGTTTAAAGAGCATCGTCGGAATGTAATGGGTAGACCTGCCGACCGGAGGCATCGTCCGTAAACGATTGCTACGTTCGAAAATCCGAGTGTGACCCCGCTGTATATCGAACCCGCGTCGCCTCTGTTGGAGGAAAGCGATGTGGGCGCTTGACGTAACGCCACTGTTATCTACCCTCAGATACTTTGGTCACAGCTTTTGGGAAATGTTGGCCGGAGGGTGTTTTACTAAAGTGAAGTTTTTTTTGTTTAACACACGTTCGTTCATAAACATACATAAAACCACGGCACATCGTTGCGATTGTCATATTCTTACAATCGCAATTCCGCACGCATACCACATTTTTCTATGAAGAGGGTTAATTAGTACCAATTTAATGTCTTAATGGTACCCGTCTTCTTATCTTCCAAGACGTATCCCAATGATTTTCACTATTAGAATTTTAGAGCGTTAAATACTTTCAGGATATGCATGACCACTTTTTATGTAAAACAGCAAATTAATGAAATAGTGTCACTTTCTTAGAGTTAAAATAAGACCACAACCAAAGAGTAAATCAATAGTAGGCACTATTTTACAATCGGTAACTAAGTGGACACGTAAGTAACGTAGGATTTACAATTGCTAATAATATAATTGAAAAACAAACAAATTACAGTATTACTGAAAACATAAGCGGTTATTTAAACCAATGTCTCAAATTCCACATGGCTTTCGTTACATGCCAGTACTCACCCAAGATCTAGTACAATGACAATTGTTAAAAAAAAACCATTTATGTTGCTTTTGAAAGTATAAGTTATTCTATAACGTTAAGCGTAGTACAGTCATGTTTACCATTTGAAAATATTGCATTTATATACAAACAAATTACAATGTCTCAAGCAATACAAGCGATTATATATACCAATGTCTCGAAATAACGTCGCATTGTTTATACTACTGTACTCCCCTAGAGCTGACACGATATCACCAATCAATAAAAAAGTTCCCTTTAGTCGCTTCTGTTATCATTAGAATTACTTATACTATGTCATAACGTTTTCTATTAGTATTGTCCTTTGTCTTTTTTGTGGATTTTTTCTCGGCTGCATAACGCTGTCAAATTCTGGAATTACGTTAGGATTTCGCAGAACAATACCTATATTCTGAGACACTAAAGAGTTAAAAAAATTTCAAGTAGATAGTGTAAGCTAAGAACCCGTAAAAACTCGGTATAACGACAAGTTTTTTTTCCCCAGAGCTACGAGATTTTTTACAGCTCAAAGCCGTTTCTTCCGCCTTCATCCCCCGCCAGAGGAGGTCAGCCTTGACGATGTTCAGACGCGGAGAGATCCTTGTGCGAGTGCCTCATTCGCTTAAGGGCCTTTCCTTGTAGCGCGACGCCCTGCAGGGCTGCAGGCTGCCGCCGCCCCACCACCCTTATCGTACGCCGCGAACCGCACATAAATGTTGCGCTAAATGTCGCCCATTAGTGCAGTCGTTCCCTGCTTTATGGCCACGCGGGCAATAACGTGCCCCCGGGCCTTTCCAGCTCTCCTGCCCGTTACGAACGACTGCTGCAGCCGTAGTTTTTTCTCATAGCCGCCGTCGAGATATACAGGACGTCCAGAAGCAACCGTGTAATATATCACACTACGCCAATTCTGTCGTACGTTGGTGACGATAAATTTATTCGCAAAATATTCTACGGTGACAATTTGGCTCAATATGGCAACGTAGCATGGATTACGTCCCCTTTTGTGCTCCACATATATGTCTTATACAGTCCTGATCGTATTAAGGGCGCGGATTCAAATCCCGAGCAGACCAAAGATGATTCTACCTTTACTCGACGCATACATACATAAATATACCTGGACGTGGAGCGCAAGTAAGGACTGTCTAAATGCTATGTTGCCACATCGTGCACGTAAAATATCCCTGTACAAAATTTTACCACTAACATGCCCACCTCTAATTTTGCCCAGCATTCATGTGGTACTTATTATACAGCGTTTGCTGAAAGTCCTGTATACCGCACCGCGTATGCAGGGTACTAAGTGCACTTAAGGGCGTCAGAGTATGTAAATATCGTAATTTTATATCTTTATGAAATAATGTTACTTTTGTAGACGTCATTTGAAAGTACATTTTCCTCTTACGAAAAATATTTGCCTCAACCATTTTTCCTATAATGGTATTTCAAAGTCAAAATTTGCACGTTTTTAGATCTTACAAGCTGCAAAAACCAATGAACATATCGTACCACCAATACAATATCAACATAACACAAAATTCAACATTTTTTAGTTATGTACCTGGTAAAATTTCGGATAGTTTTCTCTACCTAATACAACGCTGTCATAAGCAATAAAAGTATTCCAAACATAATAAAAAAGTTTTATCTTAAACATGTTTTCCAAGTAACACTAACTATTAGTGCTAAGAATAACATTTCTAGCATTTATGTTGCATAAGGAAAAACAACAAATGTTATGATTCGGTGCAATAACATGTTTTGTGTTATGTTGATATTACACTGCCATCATCTAAATATTTGAAAGTATATATGTATGTACAAAATGCATTTATCTCAAAATGGCGAATTTTGAGGTATTTTGGTACTGCATTGGGGGTGCGATATATAAATTAAAAAATTCGCACTGCAATTACATGTCACGGACCAACACTAGACGTGTTTTAAAATCCATTGCAAAATATTTTTGTAATAAAAACAAGTATGAAAAGGCGAAAAAAATTCAAAACATCAGAATTTTTTAGTAACAAAATATTTTGTAATTAATTATAAAACATGTCAACGAGTATACCGTGACATGTAGTTTCAGGGTGAATGTTTTAATTTATTTATGTTCATAGGTTTTTGTGGCTAAAAATATGAAAATTTTGATTTTGAAGTGCCATTTTGGGAAAACTGATTGAGCCATATTTTTTTTTAAGTGCAAAATGTACTCCAGGGAAACGCCTACAAAACTACCACTATATCATAAAATAATATTATTATGATTTTTCCCCTCTTGAACACACTTAAGGGGTATTGATCCCTACCACCTTGGATGTATCAATTTATTCTCGATAACTTCTGTTCCAGTAGATGTATCAAAATTTTTGTCTTGACAGGGCATAGATACAAACTTAATCGATTTTCTGTAATTGTTGGAACGGTTAAAAATTCATTATTTTGCAACGGGGAACAGCTGAACAGGAAAAATTGCTTTATTTACGGGGGTTGCTACACAGGCCACAAAATTAAGAGAAACAATGCCATATGGATTCCAAAAAGTGAATGAAACAACAAACTATGCCTTGTCAGCGAGAAAAAAGTAAACAAATGTTTCTATTCCCTGATTTATAAGAAAAACTGTAAAATCGAATTGACAGGGATCAACACCCCTTAAATATAACAGAAATGACTTATTGTAAAGTGTTTGAATATGCATGTTACGAACACCACATGCAGTTCACCGCTTGGAAAAGTAGTCACCAATATTGTACATTATCCTTGCAAATGACGGGAATGACGAAAATTAAATAACTAAGAAATTATTTGAATCTGCAGTGTTTGTCTTTGTATCTTGCCACCAACTGTGGCGATGCATGTGTGTGTTTCAAGGAAAGCGGTAACGAGCATATAAAACAACGCTGAATGTCGGTTTAACCATTATTCTGGCAGGTGCAGGTACTCCAACCTGTCAGTAGCGAACAAAAGTCGACGAACATACACCTCGCAGTAACATGGCTACAGTCACAGAAAATTAAAAATTCTTGGTTGTGTCCTGTATGATCGTTAATACCCGTGCTCCGAGTGTACAGTCCAATCTAATACTTTTCCCTTTTAATGAGACAACTCTTCGCCACTGGCCACACATCCCATAGCCACAGAATAATTAGAAATGCAGGCGTGAAATAGCTGGTAGAACGGAGAGCTTAGTCACACACGCCAGCAAAATGGCTTCCCTGGCTAGCAACATGGCGGGAACGCCTACCGCCAATCAGCGTAAGGTGGCTGCTCTGCTAGCCGGCAGCCGGGCCAATAGGAAACCTGGCGTAACATGCAGGAGCCAAACATACGCGGGGATGGTATCAACAGTCTCGGGCAACCAATGATCGGCGATGTTCGCCCGTATCAAATTAACCGCAACGTCATTTCACGTCTGTATTACTATTTTGTCTGTGCCACAGACTCCACCTTGTACAGTGTTTGTTGCATTTCAAACGTACTTGTACATTTTTACATACATTATTAAGGGGCCGCGGAGGCCGAGGGGTCAGATCTCTCGCCTCCCACCAAGGCGATCCGGGTTCGATTCCCGGCGGGATCGGTCCCCGGACTTTCGCACGTGGGAATCGTGCCGGACGATGCCGTTGGTCGGTGGGTTTTCTCGGGGATCTCTCGTTTTCCCCGCCCATTCATTCCTGTGCTGCTCCATACTCACATAATGTCACCCCTACCAGAGCTAAAGACCTCGATGTTCAGCGCTGACCAAAAATCTCTCCTTTCTTAACCTTCATTAGTAGTAGGGACCTGAATAATTTGCGTCTTTGTTTTCTTACGGACAGAAGCAGGAATTCAAACAACTTTAAGTTCATGTCAGTTTCTGAATTGGCAGTTGCTTTACTTGACTCCTCCTGGAGAGTGTTGAGCCAATAGTAAAGTAGCAAGTAATATGATACCAAATAATGCTGTTTCACTGTGTCGGCAAGCAGCTAATGAACAGATGTTATCTGCTTGAAGACACAGACATTCTTGGAGACTTGCCTACAGGTCAGTGAAGCCGCGTACTTTTCAAGGTCTCTAATTATTAGAGATAATGGTTAGGGACAGCTGACTATCTCTAAAAGAGTTTTGTCCCACTTTGTTTCAGAGCCTTACGTGCGCACCTGCAGTTCTGCTTCGAGATCAGAGACTGGATGTTTTAACTCCTAAGATATTTGGGTTCCATCCGCAATTCACAAGCGTGTGGTGCCTCAGTTAACCTGGCTCTGATTGGCTCAGTCCATTAATTGACACTTCTGCACAAACAAAAATCATGAGGTCATTATTAGTCTTGAATTTTGTATAAACATTCCGTTAAAAACTTTTTAAGTTCTTTGCAGCAATGTAAAAAAAAATAAGCTACCTAGCATGACCTTGATAGAAATAAATGCTCTATACATAAGTTCATCCACTCTTCGCGGAAACATTTTAACGCATGGTGGATTCCTACGTAAATGTAAAATGTTGACAGGTTTTACTTACTAATCAGTCACGTATCTTTTTTCCTATTTAAGTGGACCAATCAGAATTACGTTACTCTAATATTGAAGGGCTGTATTTGAAGACTGGTACCAGAACGTGTAGCGGTTTAAATAGTTTAATCACGGGGACGGATCTGGGCCACGGTTTTTCAAAAACAACTTGGCTAAAAGAAATTTTCGATGGTAAATTGTTCTGATGTTCTGAATTATTTGTCATTGCTCAGCGCGGCCAATTCCCTACCCTCAGGAAAACATGATTTGCAGCAAATAATTTTGTTTGTTTAAAGTTTAAGAAAATGTTAACAAAATAATTGTGTTTCTATTAAAATAGTACAATTAATTATTTGCGTAGGATGAGTTGTAGCATTTCAAACACAACCTTTATTTAGAAAAAAAATCCTACAGTAAAGTTAAATAACGTTTTAACTTTACACTTAAAATATTCATTTTCTTTGCGATAAAGCTTCTTTGCTGTGATTCATATTTTAAAAAAAACTTTGTGTTGTGACACATAAAGTGTTTTAGAAAGTAAGCTTAGATAGAATAACAATTGTTTTAGTGTTCTAAAGTTATCGCGTATAGTAACTTCTGTGGTTTAAAAGCTGCACTTATGGTACATAACCTATAATGGTTAAATATATGTCCCTCCACTCTCTCTACAAAAAAAAGATATATATGTATACATGAGCAATAAATTTACATACTGGCTATAAATCAGAAAGAGGAAACGCAAAAGGAAAAAGATAGACGACATTTGTTTGGTAATTTAATTACAAAAACAACAAAAGGGGCGCTTGTGCAAGCCAGCGAACTCCTCTTTAATTCACAATTCATAGGTGTTCGCTGCTAATATTTGAGAGCTTGCCTGTTTTAGCTTATCGCCCGTCCCACATTGTCGCTCGCCAAACTGCATGTACTACTGCCCTCCCTCACATCTCTTAAACACCCTACCCTAAACATGTACGCTCCATTGATGACTTGCTTTCTTTCACTGCGGGACGATGAAAAATTAATAAATACTTTCCATCTCTAAATATGCAGGGCCCGCTTTAATTCACTTGTATTTTCCGTGATCCGAGGACTTAACTTCTCAATGCCTTCGAGCGGGAAATATTTTGATATTTTAATTTTTTTATGAAGCAGGTATTCGAATTGCAGCTGTCAGCTTTCTTTGGATGTTGAGTAGTTAATTAAAAATACATTTAAATGTTATCAACAGCAGTCATTTGTGAGCGGAGTTAATGAGATTTAATTTCCCGTGATTAGATGATTGTTTAAAACAAATAAAAACTGGTTCAACGAGCCAACAAGGAAAAAGAGGAGGAAGGAGGCACCAAGAGACGAAATTTTTAATGAATAAATAATTTTAAACGAAGTAAAAAAAAAAGAGACAAAACATTTCCAGCAGAAAAAAATTATCTGCGTTGCTGTGAATTATTATTCCCGCTGACATTTCCTTTTGTAATAAAATTATAAATTACATAACGTATCTACATAGGTGAGGCATCGTAAATTTCGGCAGCTCAAATGATTTGTTTTCAACTTATACTGATATTTTAGAAACTCTCAATATGACAAACAAGCAGCAGCTAACTAACAATGTGAACGTGTTTCGGTAGTAAAGAAATATTTATCTGCAAAATATTCATTAAGCAATACAATAGTTATAAATTATCAGTACTGCCAAATTTGCTCAGTTACACCTAATTCACTGAGTAGAAAAACTTAGGGTAGTATTAAGATGAGTAAATTGATATCGTACTATTACGTTTGATATATTGCTAATGTGAAGAAAAAAGTTATAGACTTAAAACCCTTTGCTCAAACAAAATTACTTGATTAACTGTTAAATGTAATTTTCCGATATCATGCTCTTATGACTTATTCATTTCTTAATAACACTTCCACTTCCTTTAAAATTACAATGTTTAAGTCATCATCACAAGATAACATTCTGCAGTAGATGGGACCATAAGAAGAGTTTGGGTTTCGAAAATAGCGTGCCATTTACTTGTACGCAAATTATCATCTTTATAGCAACATGATTCCATGGGCTACACGTAATAATTGGCACAATTTATTAGTATGTTAATTACGACAATTAAACTTTCATTTTCTAGCAATTATATCAAAGTAGGCCTATCGCAAGAGCGAAATTACTTAGGAATCATACCGATAATTGATTTTGGATACTCGTGCAGTCTTACGCGGGTATTTTTCTTACGTTCGATTATTTTATTTGCAGTTTATTTGCGGCTAATTTAATTTTATTATTTGTAAAAGCCTTTAAGTAATTTTTTTTAAGTTATATATAAACATTCATAAAAAAAGCTGCTCGGCTCACCGAACAATATTTTTAATCTTCGTAGTGAAAAACGGCAACTGGGATCATATGCATGTGTAAATAAATAAATAGTATTCTGAACTTGTAGATATTTGTATACTGCGATTATTATTGGATACGATATTTCTCGCAAGAGCACTTCTTTCAACAAACAAGGTCAATCAGTTTTAAACCAGCACACATTAGAAGTGTACAACGTTTTTACTAATATGTCAAGGGGCCACGTTAACCGAATGGTCAGACCATTTGCCTCCCACCAAGGCGATCCGGATTCGATTCCCGACGGGGTGATTTTCACATGTGGGAATCGTACCGAATTATGCCGTTGGCATGCGGGTTTTCTCGGTGATCTCCAGTTTTTCCCGTTCCTTCATTCCAGCGCTGATTCATATTCACCTCATGCAACCCCTCACCAGCTCTTTAAAGGTGTTCAAGTGGAAAAAAAATTAAAATATTATATTTGTATGAAATAGTGTTAGTTTTATGTATGTTACTTGGGAGTAAAATTTCCTCTAACAAAATAGAATCGGCTCAGCCAGTTTTCCCATATTTTCATTTCAAACTCAAAATATGCATATTTTTACTTACACAGAACATGAAAACCAATAAACATAATGAAATAGAAAAAAAAATCACATCAACACTACATGTCATGGTCTACGGCTTGAAGCATATAAAAACTCATTTTAAAAATTGCATTTAAAAAATTCAAATATTTGCTAATTTTGTAATTATATTTAGCAATTTTTTAAATATGAAAATATATTATAATGGGGTTTTGTATGCTTCAAGCCATAGACCGTCACATGTAGTTTTGATGTGATTTTTTTTTATTTATTTAAGTTTACTGGTATTCGAGTTTCATATGAAGAAAAAATATGCAAATTTTGACTATGAAATGCAATTCTGAGAAAATTGGTTGGGCTTTTTTTTTTTTTTTTCGTTAGAGGAAAATATATGCACAAGTAATGTTTACAAAACCAACCGCATTTTATACAAATATAAAATTATTAATTTTTCCCACTTGAACGCCCATAAAAGAACCTTGATGTTAAGCGTTGACCGAAATCTCTCACTTACTCACTTACGTGGCGAGGATGTTGCCTACCTCAGGACCCTGGTATAAGTGAGGGTAGGGAATAAATTATGTTAGATATTGCTCAGTATCTGTTGAAAACTACACGTTTTCTGTGGGACTGCCAGGCATGGTACGTGTAGCCCCTATCAATCCAGTAGCGTGCAAAAGTGAGGAAGTAATTGAACTAATTGTGTCATCGCAGTACGCGTTTAGAAGAAGTATCCTGCAAGCATTATAGGACAGTTACACAGTCACGTGTACGAAGAAAGGAAAACCAACAGACCTGCAGAATGGAAATAATTCACTCTGTGGTACAGTGTCATAAGCTTTATCGAGATATGTATGGAAACAGCATTACTGTTCTTGTATTTTTTTAATCGCTAATTTTCCACGATTATTACAAACGTATACACTGTCCCTTTTTATACATATCTTACACAGTTTTCAGTGTGATTACGTTATTTCAGTAGGTCAGCTGATTTTCCTTCCTGGTATATAACCGTTTTGTGTAAATTTAAACTTTGGCATGAATATACAAATCTATGGAAGCCAAATTATCTCATTGCTGTAAAAAAAAATAGTCACGCTGTATGTCTACGAAACAAACCACGTATCGTACAAATGCAAACCTGATTAAAACAATTAAAATTATTAGTTAACTGCCCTCAATGCGTCACCTCTTTTTAACCCCCGTCGCAAAAAGAGGGATGTTATAAGTTAACGTGTGTAGTCTATTTGCGTGTCTGTCTGTGGCATTGTAGCTCCTAAAACTAATGAATCGATTTTTATTTTGTATTTTTATTTGTTTGAAAGGTGACTTGATCGAGAGTGTTCTTATTATTATTCAAGAAAATCTGTTCAGCCGTTAAAGGGATGTGAGCAACTTCTACTGGTTTGATCGATTCAAAATGTAGTAACCTGTGACTTCAATGATATTATAATATCATGGTCACTGTCGCCTGATGCTGCAGCATCATCTAGAATCTGCAGGATACCCAACTCCTCACCAACTTACAGTCATTTTATTTTAATTAAGTTTTGCTCGTGTAAAAACCTACAATTTTTGTGTAATACATGAATGACGTGACGAAATATCGGAAATGTTTCTTAATGGGAACATATCACTTTAAGATTAGGTGAGAATTATTGGATTAAAATTATACTGGATAAAATTTAGTCTTTATTGCACGGTGAGAGATTATTACCTTAGGTATTTTAACTGGTTAAATTATGTCAAAACTACGCTTTGATATTTCGCACGTAATGAAAGGCAAAGCAATTAGTTACGTCAGTATTCAAATAAATTTAATTAATTACTGCCGAATTATGAATCAGGAAAACATTTGAGAAAAATTCAGCATGATATGTGGGGACCTTAAAAGATTCGCGTTTTATTTCGAACACAAGTTGTGATTCCAACAACTATAAGTCCGTGCAACTTTCTCAATAGACTTTTGCTTTATTTGACCCTCCCGTAAAGCGTGGACACAAATAATAAAGTAGCAAGTAAATATATGCCAAAACATGTTGTCTCGTCATGTCAGCGAACAGCTAATGGGCAAATGTTGTCTGCTTGGGTGCAGATATTCTTGGAGAATAGCTTGCAGGTTAGTGCACCCGCGGATTTTTCAATTCTCTATTGATAAGTTACACGGGTTCTTATGTAAGGTACGTCGCGGGTTGCGGCACGTGTCGTGCGCGGTGCCTAACCAGTCAGGGACGGGGAAAGAGGCAGGATTTAGCTTATACTGTCCGGCGAACATGCATCCTTCGTCACACTATTATCTTCGCCGCCGTGCCTGTCCTCCTCTCACTGCCAGGTGGCGCGCGATATTTCAACCCCCGCGTTGCAGTCTCTCACCATCGCACTGGACAATGCCCGGGCTAATGGCGAGAGCTGGGACGGGTGAGTACGTGTTTGGTGGAGGAGGAGGAGGGAGAAGGAAGGTATGAATTGCGATCCATCCCGACCCTTCTCAATCACCCGTCGTGGCCACTCGTGTGCGGGGAGGGCCCTGTGATTGGCCAATTGCCCGGTGGCCGCCTCCAGCCCTGGCGGGTGTAAGAGACGCGTTTTGTTATAAAAAGCGGCAGGAAATTTTTAAAGCGACACAATAGAAAATTGATATTTTTTTTAGCCAGATCCGGTCATTGTGCGTTTTTCCTCGAAAGTCAGGGACAGTGGCAATCCTGAAGGCGGAAATGAAGCGTTATCGCCAGTACGGTGTATATGCGGAGTCGGGAGCATTAATTGATTTTTAAGACATTCCACGAAACTTCCAGAACCCCGCCACCACCCGACAAAAAAAAATACCCACAAAATTGTATTGGAAAACATCAGTTTTATTTCAAAATTCAAATCCACTACATTTGAAACTAAACCAGTTGTATCAATTAAACATAAAAATATAAAGGACTTTTAAATCAAGCAGAAATGTGAAATAACATTTAAAAATTCGTAAATTTAGTTTTTTTTTTTTTTTTGGCGCTAGTTGTCAACAGCCCCCATTTTGTGTTTCTGATTTGAATGAAAATGTTTTATTGATGATCAGTATCTCAATTGGTTGCTAAAGTGTAATTTTTGCTAATTTACAAAAATCGCCTAGTTCGTTGGTTACCGCTTGTATATTCTAACATAGGTGGTTGATGGTGAAGTGATCATATTTGAAATCCATCTATAAATTAATAGTCGAAAATAATATTTGTTATAACATCAGACGTTAACTTGTTAGTAAGATACTATCTATACATTTTATTGTTTCTCAGCTTTCTTGTTTGTATTAATAAGTAACAGAAACTTTATAGTATCAGAAAGGTTTTAAAACTGCTCACTTTATCTCGAACTACCTATATCTTCGCTAGGCTATGCATGTTTCATGCTTCCCAGTTCATCACCGAGGAACTCAAAGGAAAAGGTTTATGATGTTTGAGGTTAAGAAAAGGAAGGAAAGAATCATCTCAATAGCAGTTGAATATGAGAAAAGAGGAGGAAGAATAGGCAACTCATATAATGACAGACCAGTAGGTTTATGTTTGAGAGAGAAACAGTCCCTGCAATTTCGGTTAAGAGGAATGTTTGCACGTATTCGGCCGTACACATTTGTTATTAGGTTTTAGCTACTTATTAGGTGGAATGTAGCTTCGTTTGTTGTCTACAGTTAGTATTGCTCGACTATAATGGCTAATACTATTTCTGTAATCACCTGAAGGGGAAAAAATACCCTGCTTCCCCGGAAGGTTACTAGTTAAAAATTAACAAAGGTAAGGAAGATGTTACAATTCGATAACGTATAAGAAGATACTAATCAGAAACTCGTCAGTGCGATCACAACACTTCCCAATTACAAATGCTCAAGTTTAATTAAGTATAATTAGAAACAGTACACAGTAACATGTAAAAACACCAGAATGTCAATATGTAAGCGCACGTGAAACTTTTTGGAAATACATTTTTGTTGATATTCGGCCATCTCCTGCCTTCCCTCTTTGCGACAGTCAGCATTCACCAGCCTGCTGTCTTTTCGACACTCAGCCGTCACCGACTCGTTCGTTGTCTTTCCGACAGTCAGCCATCATCGACTCGTTGTCTTTCTACATTGAGCTGTTACCGGCCCGCTGTCTTTTCGACCCACAGCCGTCACTGACCCGTTGTTGTGTTACTGGCACTCAGCCGTCACTGGCCTACTGTCTTTTCGGCACTCAACCGTCACTGACCCGTTGT
>PNEQ01088094.1:0-12387 GCA_003012365.1 Medauroidea extradentata | reverse complement strand
CATACGAAAGTATTATTACGGCCTGCCTTTAAGTATTCACTCGGGTATTGTACAAAGTTTGTGGTGTGGGAGGGGTGGGGTTACGGGTTCGTATCCTGTGCAAGTCTTTGCGATGGGACATGACATGACATCATACGAGCATATTGCGTGCGCTCTTTTCACTGAGCTAAGACAATTTACAGTTCACTGTTATTGAGTACGCTAACTGTTAAATGCCTTTATCACATATTTTATCCAGAGTTACTGATTGTATTACATAATTTCACGCGGGCAAAGCCGCGGCCGGGTAGCTATTTTGTAGAGAAATAAAGATGAATTAAAAACAAAGATGTTCTGCAATTAAAGTACCCTCAGCGTAGTGAACTGGATAAAGTTGTTTGTATTTGTTGTTATAAAGATATACAGAGAATATAGTAACACCATCAATTTATACGTTATTAAAATTTAGTTACTCTTTTCTATAGTACATGCGGGCGAAGCCGCAAAGGGACTGCAAAACTAAAGAGCGAGGCCTTAAGTTCACGACATTCGGCTATGGTATATGGAGTGTGGACTAGGACACATATATCTAGGTATGTATCTCCGAGCACACAGTGTGTGGAGGTGGCAAGGACGACATACTTGTGTTTGTGACGTCACATAGACAACTGGTCACACCCTGGCCTTGCCCTGTCTCTCCACAACCTTACACACAGTCTTGTACAAGTTGAAATTATGGTACCACGCTGACTATACATCTGATATTCTTCACAAAGTTCCGGCACACACACACACACACAACTATTCTTCTTGCGGTTTGTATTTTTCTTCTAAGTTACAACGATTCAATGTACCTAATTAAATTTAATGTTTACATTTCCAAGAGTAAATTATTTCACTTCCAGCTTTGCATGTGATAAACGGCGGCGGCTTAATCAGACGTATAAAAAATCCAGGGGGCTTGTAAGACAAACTTTATTTTATAACATTAATCAATTAGTCAAAGCATAAAACAATTAGTTCAATTATTTTCAAAGAAACAGTAAATTTGATTAAAGATTATTTTAAAATCAGGATTTCGGTATTTTTTTTCGTATCAGGATGAAAATATCTGGTGCTTGGAACCAAGGGACAAAATCTGGTACAAATACCATATTATTATGATACGTCTGGCAACACTGCTTATAAAGATATTTTCACATCTCATCTTGCTCCAAATTACCTTCAAATTTCACCGAATTACTTTCTTTTAATGCCATGCAGCACCATACGCGTGTAAGTTGTTTTTGTAACAACAAACATCGGCAATCGATGATGGCACGTCAAAAGTTCCACCAAAGCGATCCTGGTTCGATTCCCGGTGGGGTAGACACAGATTATCGCATATGGGACTCGTGCCGGACGATGCCATTGGTCGGCGGGTTTTCTATGGTATCTCCTGTTTCCCCAGCTCGACGGGAAGCATATCGCCTCTATTCACAGCCCGTCAAACTTGCACGATTTCGTTTTTACTATTTTATGGGACATTATTTAAGCCTCGACCCTATAATTTTATTCGTGTAAAGCTTATAAGACAGCTCAACGCATGCTTCTAAGACTGTGTTTTACGAAACGGGGCAGTATGTTTGAAATTTCAGCAGTTTAGAAAAGCCACTTTTACCCAATTTAAGGGGCCACAAATTAATGTTTCTAATAATCGTGCTGGATTTTTACAACTACACAAGCATAGTGTGTTCTTTTCGTAGGTAAACAAATTGGGGATATGTTTACTGGCTTCACGTAGAGAAGAAGAAATGTGACACGGTATAGGCGGTTCGCGATAAAGTGAGCACTTTTGAAGCCTTAGTTATTTCGTTTATTGGTCAATAGGTTCCCGCTACTTTTAATATAAACCAAGCGTCCTAATATGAAACAATCAAAGTGTATAGATAGTATCATACTCAAAAGTTGACGTGTAAGACCACAATAAACAATAATATCAAACCATTATTCCGGACAAGGCGGTCATAAAAAGTGTTCACTTTATACTGAACAACCCATACAAGACCGCCCCATACGCTGACCAAAATATCTTCACTCAATATATAAATAATTTTGGTCGAAACAAATAATATAGTTTACGACAAAAAGAGGAACAATTTGAGAAACATCACTGCAAATTAATGTAGCTTCAAGTTAGTACTACTAATATTAAAGATGAATTTACAACCGCCATTTAGCGTGCATACCCAGTATGTTGCAAAATTAGAACATTGGCCAACTGTCACGTGCGCACGTATGCTGAGAGAGAATGAACGTACGTAAGTTAAGTGGTGAATTGTGAATCTACCTAAACAGTTTCTTCAATAATTTTCGTTTCGAACACGATCTATATTTTCTTTCATTCAAATTTTGTTTTATTCGCAGAAATAATGGCTTCTCTGATAACATCAATACAAATAACATATTAATTGAGTTGTGTATGCGACCTGAACACTATGAAAATAAAAGACAAATATTATTTCCTTATACACACAACAGTATTAAGAAAATATGATTCAGTTTAACCAATTAATTTCGTGTCATGCAGGATGAGTGTATAGTTTTAAAACACCTGCATTATTTATTTTAATTAGAATTTGAGGCCTCATCAATGTTTATGGAATCAAATTTATTGATTATTATTGTGAAGTGATGTTGTAATAAATGCATTGGATTCCAGAATAAATAGTAGAGTAGCGAATATAGGTCGTGTGAAAGGACAGTGTTAGCGCTGACGAGGAGACCTGTAGAACGAGCTGACCAACAGGACACGTGACTTGATCTCCGACCTTGGTAACCCCGCCCAGGGTCACAGCTACCTTACACCGCACATTAGCACATCTCACGTTAGTACATGTGACGTCCCCGTACAAACACCGCTGCTATAAGCTCCTCACGCTCAAGTCAGCACCTTTCAAGGCCGTCTGCTGAACAATAACATTTGTAAAGACACTGATTTTGTTCTGCGTAAATAATTGTGCGCCATATTGTTTCAACCAGCTGCCCGGCCGCGTCTTTGCCCGCTTGAAATTTTTTTGGGGAAAAACTATAAGGATAGCTTATCGTGTTCATGAGATATTGACAATATGGCGAAAACGACTTATCACATTAGTTCCTTACACGGAATTCGATCCCGAAACTTCCTAACAGTGTTCCAAAAAACTTCGCCAGGACCACGGTCGTAGAAATACAGGTCTGGACACTCGCCTATCTAACAATGTATTTTGCTTGACCTCCTTGTTGTTTGGCTGTAGTTCGTCAAGTTGCCGAGAATGTTGTACTATTTGGCGCTGAAATCCGGGCGGTCGGACTCAAACTCCGTCCACTTTTTCCATTGTTAACATTATAAAATAACTAAAGATTTCTGGAGCCATGCTTTAAAATTGTGAGCAAAGGAAGAAAAAAAAATACGTTTTGATAAATTGTTTGTTTTAATTACGGGGGGGGGGGGGGAGGAGGACAGTGGGCGGAGTTTGAGCTCGACCGCCCTGATTGCAGCGCCAAAAACGTAGAACATAGTCGGTAACTTGGTAAACTGCAGCCAAACAGCAGGGGTTCAAGTTTCCAGGCGAGTGTCCAGACCTGTTCTTCTACGGCCGTGGCCTGGACAAATGGTCAGAATTCTTAGGCGCGTGCCCAAAGAGGTATGCTTATCAATAGGTTGGCGGAAAGCAACACATTTTAACGAGGGTTGAAGACATCCTATCATTGATCATGAAGCAAAGTTGCAGATGTTCACATAAGTCACTGAAACAAGATGGTTCACAAGTCTATTCTTCAAAAATCAGTGGCTCTAAAAATATATTTCATTGGCTGTGTGTCCAGAATAAGGCCGCTGATATGCACGGAGCGTTGAACTGCCACACAATGCTTTCGTAGTATTATACGGGACGTTTACATTAACTATCATTTTAATGTGTGAAACGTATGAAGTCAAGTTAAACAAAATATTGCACGTTTATGTTTTGCTAATCAGGTAGATATTTTTCCACATACGACAGTATTTAGCAATTTTTAAGGACCCCAAAATATGTATATAACAGACGCGCTGTATTTTTTCAAAACCACAATCATAATTAGAAGTAATTTATTTGACAGGATAAACACAATGGGGAACACATCTAGCAGTTTAGCGTAGAAAAGACTATACATGACACACAATACCGTCCATGAGCCAGGCAAGTACACTTCCTAAAAATTACCCATATTGACCAAAATTCCTCGAAATCTCCTTCATATTTTTAGGTAGCCACAATTTCGCTGGTAATTACAGGTTTCCCGGGTCTACAGCCGTCCTGAAAATGGATAAATATTACGTACTAAATCTCCTCGTGCAAGTATATTTTTTAACAGCGTAGTTATGTGTGTGCAATGCATCTTTACGTACAACATCGTGTCAAAAAACAACAGAAGCTCCAACAAGACATGATGCCCATATACGAGTGACTCTTATCAGTCTCGGGCACGTTGTGACAGTAACGCGGTGTATGCTATATAATTTACCGCTCAAACTGTTTATCGAAAATGAAAGGCAGTTGTAGGTCAACATAGGAAAACCCACGAACAACAACACTACGAAACAGCTTTCTGCTATCTTTTTAAAACTAATATACTTCCAGTGTGATACATTCGTATAGCGTAATTTCTTGCGACGAAATAAAAGTAACGAAATTACAGCGTCATAAACCGACCACTAGAAACGCATCACAAGAAACCTGTTGAACTCCATTTTGTGTGGCTTCCGGTAGCTTTGACAGCTATTTATGTGTAATTTGCCATCTTGTTTCTACAACTTCATGCCATGATCTTCCATTTATTCCAAACAATTGCAAATAACTCAAATATTTTTAACCAAATGCTTTGAAAAAATTTGAGACTGCGTACAGTCATCCGATACACAATTTTGCCAGAGCGTTTTTTTTAATAAGGTACCGTTTGCTAGCAAAAAAATATTTTGCTTCACTTTGGCTTATTTTTACAAGAAAATATGTATATTTCAGGGGCAAAAATCTACAAATCCGTTTGGTGTATTGCAACAAAAAAATTCAGATACACGCGATGATGTATAAGTGTTAAAACTGTAAGAATGCATTTTTAATATATTTATTAATTAGCGTTAAAAGATATTTTTGAAACGACTGCAAAACTAAAGAGCAAGGCCTTAACGTGCACATCTACATCTCTGCTTCATGGTCAATGATTGGAAACTCGCATCGTCTTAGGCTTCTACCGACAAATCACAGTTGTACTGTGTTGCAGTAACTTTGTCCTCATTGGTACAGTCAAATGAGCAACATATCTGCTTGAAGAGAGACAGCGAAATTATTTCCAAGAAAAATTACTGACTCTAGCTGTTCCTAAGCAGACATGACTTATGTACAGACTGTTCGCTATAAACGGGGCACTCAGCAGAACTTATAACGAACAAGAGATGTGTTTTATTCGGTGCGTAAATGTTAAGTTTTGAGAGTCAGCGGAGAAACGTTTACACAGGTTTTTCGTTACATGGAATTTTTATATTAAATTTAGTAAACGTAACTGCAAAACAGCTAACTTAAAGCAGTGCTCACTTTATGATAAATGGGCTATACGCTGATCAGTTTACTTGTAACGGCCGCTCGGGAACGTAGGCAGGCGGGGACCATGCAGACTTTACAGCGAACAGCATATAACCCAATATCATAAAAGGACAATAGTTTATATAACTAAGTAGCACAATGTTGGACTCTCGTCCACCGAGGACGTAAGGACGATAACTGTGAGGATGGCGAGGTCAGCGTGGAACAAATACACTTTCTACGCCCTTGGAGAGTGGAGACATTTCCAGGTCGCTTGCTGTGGAAAGTTCGGTGAGGGCGGAACGTTTATTTTGAAAGTCGGCACGAGCCCCGGCCAACATCAAGGTTGAAGTGCGACAGACGAAGAGAAGAGAGGCCAGTGATTGACAGCGCCGGAACAAAGACTATATAATAACTAAAGTACACCGTACAAACAATTAACTTGCGTGCTGGAGCAGTGACAAAACACTAGCCTCGCATCCGAGAGAAGCCGGTGTGGTAATCGTGACGAACGATGCCGCTGGTCAGCGGGTTTCCTTGGGGATCTCCCGTTTCTCCCGCCCCACCACTCCAGCGCTGCTCCATACTCACATTATGCCACCACTCACCAGCGCTAAAGACCTCCATGTTGAGCGCTGACCATCTCTTCAACCACGAATGAAGAAAAGTTATGACACAAAATACAAAAATTCAAGATGGTGACTATCACTTAATACTAAGCTCTCACAGTCACGTCTAATATTTTACGATAAACGCTTGGAACCTAAAAGAGAGAAGATATTGTAAAGGGAAAAAATACTATGGCAAGGCAAGTGGGCGAGATCTCTAGAGAACGTGACCCACAACTTGGTACAATGACAGGTGTTGGAAGAGGAGTCATCCACGGCATTTGCTAAGGAACCATTCCGGCATGCACCTGGAGCTATCTCAATAAACAATGGGAAACTGAAATCAGGATAGCCGGAGCCGGGGATCGAACCCGGTTCCTCCTGAATGTGAGTCCAAAGCGTTACCGTTGCAACTTCTCGCAAGACAAATACTATGGTTACCCAATAATTATTCACCTGACGACATTTTCTATAGCAAACTAACTAATCTAAACAATATAATTTTGTATTTAGAAAAATTACACCGTATAATAAAACCTGTCTTAAACAAAACCGGAAGGTAGTTCTACGACATAATCGCACATAATCATTAAATATATATCGTTACGGCTATGTTCACCTGTTTCTGTTAGTTTTGCGATAGTAATTTTTTAAGCTTAAACGAGGGTAAATATAAAAATTTTCGAAACGGTGCTTGCCGTAATAGCTCATTTTCGCAACAAACGTTTTAAGGTTTCGACTAATAAGTCGATTAACAAATATTTTGTTAATCATTTAGAGTCTTGCAAAATTAACCAATATGGCGGGAAAAAATTTAAAAAAAATCCATCGAACAGGTTTTTACTATCTACTCTCGTTTAGGCTTAAAAATACTAATAGCGGGGACAGAAGATACCAGGGGACATAGCCGTAATTCGTCTATAAACTGTTCGGGATACAGTGAGTACTCAAAAAATCCCTGCTTAAGTTCTATTTTCAGCCAGTTCGTATCCTTCCGCGCGTAACGGCTAACGACGGGAAATGTCTAACCTCTCTGGACACGTCACATGATGTTTGCGCGATGTAAGATAAATTGTACAATCGGTAAGAACCAATGTACTTTGACAAAAAAAAGTTTTATTAATTATATCAAATACAATTATGTCAATTTCTGTTGATTTTGTTTCAGTATTGTTGTATTTAAATATAAAAATACACGGAACTATATCGCGTAATTTCGCTGTCAACCACACAAGCAGCAAGGGGACTATAGTTAATGTTGTATTTTATGCTGTAACGACTAGTGATATTTTAAAAGGTAAAATTTTTAGGGCTCACTTTATCCCGAACGACCTGTACTCTTCATTTATGGCACGAAAATAAATAATTCCTGCATAATAAGGCGCGCGCCGTTTTAGGGATACCAACTGCAAGTTTCTTCGGAATACTGTATTATGCGTGCACGTACGTATGATGATTTTATGAAGTCTATACGTATGTATGCGTGGCTAATGCATGCCCTTCATATGTGTATGCATACATGATGTATCACACAAATGTTAAATGGATCACCACCGACAACTAATCACAGGGAAATGGAATGTGATTCATGGCTTGAAAAAGATCAGACGCTCTACTTCGACTACAACGAAGTCTTCAGCACAAGAAATGAGGCTACTGAATAATCTACAACTTTCAAATGTAGAGCAAACTGATAGCAGAACAGCATCTGACAGTCGATATTCGCAGTGCAAACAGCTACTTTTAACTCCCTCCCAACACATCTCGCCGACATCCGTTGAATGGCGTTAGCGTGGTTAAAAATACAGTTATTTCCAAAATAGTATACGTGTTCACAATGTATAGGCTGCTCACGGTAAATAGAGCACTTAAATAAAACAGACCTTTATGTAATAACGGTTAATAAATATTATTTACAGCGGCCTCAGGTGTTAACTTTTGAGTACTTTGCGATTACTATTTAGAAAGCAATGTAAGAATGTAAGCATGACTTCAAAACTACTCACTTTATTGTGAGCAGTCTGTATTTGTCTACGTTGTGCAAAAGTAGTTTAAAAACATGATGCGCGCGTACCAGTGTAGCCCTTATTACTCCTTCACTTCTGGGCCTTCAACGCACAAAACAGCTCCATATTGGCAGCGCACTTAAAGAGTGTTGTGTACCAATTTCAAATGTCAGCGTTTGACACATGGGAACAGCCACTGAGTAAAGATAGTACTCAATGGAACAACGGAGCCATAAGAGCCAGCGTACCACGCTCGACGGGAAACATATCGCCTCTATTCACAGCGCGCTAAACTGGCGTGCAAGTTTTCCTTGCAGTCTTCTTCCTATGCGACTTTAAGCAGCGACCCTAA
The DNA here is from genome assembly GCA_003012365.1 of Medauroidea extradentata. Taxonomy (NCBI): domain Eukaryota; kingdom Metazoa; phylum Arthropoda; class Insecta; order Phasmatodea; family Phasmatidae; genus Medauroidea; species Medauroidea extradentata. Next base: position 3,863 of record PNEQ01088094.1, on the reverse strand, counting down.
AATGTTATTTTTTGATAGTATGAAGTAAGGCCAATGCACGCATATCGTTTTGAACCTACACATTCAGGACGTATTACCGGAGTTACAGCCGTCTATATAAAAAAAGCCGTATTTAGTCATTTTGAGATACCGCGAAATCGTATTTCTAACAACGTGCTTAAATTTTAAAATGTAATAAGTGTAGTTTCAGGTGTGTTTTCTGTTCATAGATAAACGTAATACGAATAATTAATGCAGTTCTCATTTCCAGGAGCTTATAACATCTCAAGAGGACAAAACTGTGGTGTTTGGGTAAAGTGGTATAACTGGAAGAAAAGACAATTGGGTTAAGTAGGTATATGAATATATTAAAACATGTTATCTTCAATGTAAGGGCAACATATATAACTGTACTGGTTACAAGGAGAGAGGAAAAACACGTGTAAGTATATACCACTATGCTCAATTTGGCTTCATACTTTCTTTCCCGTTTTACTCAAAGAACAATTATTTACGTATCCCAGTGACACCTCAGGCCATGACTTTATAGTCAAACCTGAACTGACGACGGCAAGGTATGAACCCCAGGACCAGCGAGTTAGGGTCGCGCCACAGGAAGACACGTGGTGGTCGACGACGGATGAAGCGCAGAGTGACCCAGCAAGGTTACGACCTCGTCGACGTGTCGCCGCTAATGGCTCACAATTGTAAGCGACATTCATCGTCGCCTTGGTCAGTCATCACGCGCCGTCCATCCTCACACACACATACACCGCATGTCCGTGGGTCGACTTGCCCCGCCAACTATACAGTATCACAGACTAGAGTGCACTTTCTCCATAGCTCACAAGTATATCAACCGTCAAGTGTGCGTGAAGATGACATCCCACGATAAACTTGAAACAGTATGGCGATGTATAAAGTATCATACACAACTGCCACGTAAGTATTCTCATAAGTGGAATAGACTATACTTATTTACTATTTATTTATTTATGCTGGTAATATTAGGGCCATACAGGTCCTATCTTACATCTAACCAGCGCAAATTCACCTAATACATAATATAACACGGTATACATTTCAAAATACAGTAGTTTGAAACATTTTACACAATCCAGTAGGCCTATCGCTAAACTACTAAAATTATGAAGTTTACAAACCTAGTAACACATACATGCTATCACTAATCAAGTTAAATTACCTTCATTACAATTCTACCGTTATAATGGTTACAATACACTTCAATTGATTCCTGTGATTCGTTTACATCAATTATGACTTACGTAAAAATAATAATTAAACATCAGATTGGCAATATACGGCAAAAAAAACGATATACCTGCAGTTAAGGTAAGTTAATTTTTCAAAACATGATCGAAGCATTTTGCCTTGAAATATGCTTGACTTCAAGGCAATCGGCAGTGCATGCTACAACCCAGAAAGCTGAACAGTTAAAGATCTTCAGTAAAAGTTCGATTTGTGCCGAGGTATTTTCAGGGTATTGTTATAATTTGAATGAGTACTGTGACGGCGATGAAGTGGATGGCTCAGTCTGCTAGAGAGGTAGGCTGGGCAACTTGTGTCCAATACTTTAAATAGCAGGCAAAGTGAACGTATGTAGAGACCAGATTTTGTTTAGTTCTAACCATTCCAAACAGTTCTAGTGATATGGTTGTGTGTGCGGACGTTGAATATGAACCGAACACATGTGTTAAAAACACGCTGCAGTTTGTGGGCTGTTGAAAAATTCAGTGCCAATATTTTTTTTTTGGGGGGGGGGGGATCCTCATATCTGGAAAAACAAAACATGTTGTATGAACTTAGGCCCAAAAACACATGTCGACAGTGAATGGCGCGCTGGATGGATCTTGTTACTGTGCAATTCCACATCGGACAATGTCTACCGTACCGTACAATTAAATACAACTCGTCTGCTGTGTAGATGCCGATAATAGCTGTGATGATATTCCGCACTAACACGATCCAGGCCGTGCGTTATGCACAGTATGTCACGTACCGTGAATTGCAGTGCAGAAACGGTGCATTTTCGGACATGTGTTCATATGTAGGTCGATCTGGATAACGTAAGCACTAAAAATTTAACCTTTGAAAAATATCACAGGCCAATACTGCATATAATTCAACATTAAATATAATTGCCTTACTGCTTGCGTGGTTGGCAGCGAAATTACGCAATATAGTTCCGTGTATTTAAAAATTCAATACAAAACTACTGAGACAAAGGTAACGAAATTGACACTATTGTATTTTATACTATCCATAAACTTTTTTAAAATTAGATTATGTAGATTCACACTGACTGCATATTTTATCTTACAAGCGCAAACATCAAGTGATGTGTTCAGAGAGGTTAGACATTTCCCGTCGTTAAGCCCGTGCTACATCGACAGTAAAGTAGCCGTATAAAAATAACAGTAACCGCACCGTAATAAATAGACAGGTTTCTATCTCTGTTACGGTCTTACGGCGGCTAAGTAGCGGTACGGTGTGTTGTAGCATGCATCTCTCAAATGTGTTTATTCAATTTTTACGGTTATTTCTTACGGCGGTTCTAGCGCGGCCTTTAGACGTTACGGGCGGAAAGATACGAATTGGCTGAAAATAGAAGTTTAGCAGGGATTTTTTTGAGTGCTCACTTTATGCCGAACCGCCTATAATAGGCCTATTTTTATATCTCTAGATGTAAGCATTATTTCTTCAAAATACTCACATGCAACTTTGCAACATCCTGTTGTGTACGTCACCTAACCGTGTAAATACAACGTTCATTTCGTGAAGGTGAAAACCGCTAAAACGTGAATTTCCACCGTCATTTTAAAGAAGTAACTTCCGGTTTTTTTAAGTGCCGCCTACTCTGGAGAAGGTCGGCGATCATCACGCGATCCGCGTCCTAGGAGTGAGCGGGCTCTAGGGTCGACTATTACACGCTCATAACAAGCTTCATCGTCCCTAAGCGGAGTGTTCAACTAGTGCTTCATCTTCTGTTTAACAGCGCTGCCTAACGCTCGCTTCAAGTGCCTTGAACGTACAGGGAGATACGTTACATTACTAAGTTATTCCACACCCGCATATTGTGTCAGTGTACTAAAACAATACACACTTCGGACACGGTCAGAATATCATTGTTAACACACCACGCTCATTACAAACACTGTTCTGAAGCTCTCCAACATAGGCAGGAACGGTCTTGTCAGACTGCACTACCTCAAACTGTACTAACCTAATGTATAAGTTAACTGAACTTATTTATTTATTTATTTATTTCGTCTTTCATTTTCTTGGCGAAGTTAAGGCTAAAATGCCTTCTCTTACACTTAACCAAATTTAAACAAATATCACATGTGCAAAGGTAGCAAAAAATTAGTTAAAATCTAACAAGAAACAATAGAAAATAGTAACTAAGTATATAAAATTGAAGTAGTTAAAATAAAATAAGCTGACAGCTGCGACAAAACTTAAATAAAAACTAATCTAAATCCTGGAATATACACTAGCAGCTTACAACATACATTTCCTATAAGTTATTTAACAAACAAGAATGAGATAGTAATACAAAAGACTTGTGCAATAAAGTACATTAGAAGAAAAGTTTACAAATATGAGACAGTACCACTATATTCGGTAATAAAATATATTATTTTAAAATTGATTCAATAAAATCTAGACAGAAATATGTACATAATTATAGAACATGTTAGGTAATGCAGAAACGAAAAAGTTAGGGCCTTATTAATGTGTGGGTGATTCGAATTGATGGAATCAACGGCGAATTGTCTTGATATGCTTGGTCGTATTGCGCTTGAATGTGATTAGTGTTGCCGAATTCCGGATGTTCAAAGGTAAATTATTCCAAGCTCTTG
>PNEQ01088093.1:0-12387 GCA_003012365.1 Medauroidea extradentata | reverse complement strand
TCCAAGTATTAGGACTTTCCTCTTTGATTTTGTCATCGATGTGCTTAATACTGGTACATCTTTGTTTGGTAGTTTGTCCTCCTCTTGTCTATGTTGTTTCGCAGGTTGAGGTGTGATGCTGCTTCTTTGTCGTTTTACAGCTTGCGCTTGTCTGTAAGGAGTAGTTGACCCACATTTAGGATAGTCTTGCAAAACCCTGTCGTTGAGACTGGAAAATCTGTTTGATAGCGACAAAATAGTGTCTTGCTGGGGTCTCGGTGAATGTGGTTTAGGTCGTCTTTCATTCGTCTTGTTTACTACCCATGCACCTTCAGCTTTGCCCATGTTTTGTAGTATATTTTGGCTAGCAGTCAATTCTTCCTTCATGACAATTATTTCTTTTAAGGTCAACACTTCTTCGGATAGTCTCTGGATAATTTTTGTGTACTCACCAGTGTTGTTTCAGGAATGCTGCGTTCCAACTTCATCTCGTCTCTCGCTGCCATTTTTTCCCGCACACGTGGCACAGTGCCATTCATCTTTTGGTATATTTTTTTCATCCACATTACAGCACTTACTATAGTGATACCACATGTCGCACTGTTCACACAATATACCATTTCGTACTACTTTATCACACTTTCCACATTTATGATTCTTTAAGACTGAAAGTTTGTGCGCAGCTGTATCACCAGGCTTCCGTCCCGACGCCATGGTTGATAGGTTGCATAGGTTGTTCCATTTTACCCTCTCTGTGAAGTACATATTCAAATAGAAAACAATTACGGTTTTAATTACGTAATTGCAACTGAGTACAGTCATTTATTCATTCCTACGTAGATTTCGCTAAAATGAAAACATAACGTTAGTAAATCAAAACACGTAAGTATAAAAAAAAAGACTAGAAGTTTATGAACTTACTCGGGTTATGCTGGGTAGTGTAAAATTTCAACTCCAGGCATTCAAAAAGTAACCCAAATGAAGTTTGCTTGATGCATTCCCATGATCGGACAAACCTAACGTGTTGTAGAAACAACTCTCAACAGGTTAAGTTTTGTAAACATATATTCTCGCAGTACAACAGACACAATTTAAAAAAAAAGAACAGTAGCGAGTTAAAACTGATTATGCAGTGTCATTCGTTATCACAATATAAACAAGACACACGCAAACGATGAGCGATGCTGTGTACTCAACATGCAACATCATTCATTTTCGTGCAGTACCAAGATGGCATCCATAACAATTGAAGTCGAGCAAGTCATGACAGTTTTGCCAGATACATCATTATTTCCATTGTTGCTATATCTCACGTTGTGCACTAGACGATAAACTGTGATTTTCACGCACACTTGTTTTAATTATATTTACTCATAGTAAAAGAAAAACATTTTGCGCGTATGTTGATTGTTGCTTGTGAATCTCTCATATCTACAAAAGTGTTCATAACGATATCACTCGTAATTACTCATTTATACAATGAACGGCATACACAAACTGATGGTGCACTACAAATCACTCGTAATTACAAATGTCTCGTAATTTTCCGTGCTCATAGTAGCGGGAGTTTACTGTAATACCAGATATCCACATTTAGAAGTATTTGAAAAATTTTGAATAGTGAATTTCTTAGAGTAAATATAGGGTAGAGGGAGTATCCTCTATACAGCTGCCCACGTAATTGTGTGTTCAACATGTGTCACGTGACTTTAGTGAAATATGCGCGGTAGATTTACAATAACATTGAGAGCCGAGATAATAATTGCTTAGTAATCACAACTATATTGGGTTATTTTTGTACCTTATTAATATATGCACTAAGGGGAGCATACTACCATATTATCGCACAATATAACTGCGTAGAAATTTCAGATCGACAAAAGTAAACAATGTTTGTCACGTTACTGTTTTTCTTAACACAGCTGTTTTAGTAAAAAGTAAATATTAGCTACATACTTACTATGAGGTTTTAAACAGAGATCTTGGTGACACTACATAACTAAATATATATTCTGAAAGGTATGCCATGAGTTTCAAACATCACGACTGCATTTTTACGCCAAGAAAACATAAATAAACGTCACCAAACTCTCGAGACCATGTTGGACACACATTTGTGACGTCATGCTCCCTCTACTATATATTACCTCTATGGTGAATTTCAAACAATTTCTCGACAATCACAGATATTTACAACATAAATATTTACACATTCATGTGTTGCGTCAAATTCGTGGCCATAGAAACATTTGTGCAGATACTCACTTTGCACTGGAAGCGTTGTGGCAACGAAAACATCTCGATAGATGGCGGCAGCGGTGTATGATCACAGTCGTGTTGTAGTCGTAGCGGAAGCCATCAAAAGTTCAACATCTAATTACCATGCATACGGTATAGAGATGGGCAGAATGAAACAATTTACTGTTTCGAAACATTTGATACGGCACAGTGTAATGTTTTGAAACAGTGTTTCGAAATAATGAAACACTTGCATAAAAAAAGTGTCTTGTATTGTGTGCTGTGCTGAAACATATTTGTTTCATTCATTTCTTTGCTGCTAGATATTAACTCATTACCAGCGCCTGGAAGTATTTAAAACAGGATTTTATTAATACCCTTGATTATAATACTTCTGTGCTTGGTTAACTGGAAAATACGCATAAATTGATATCCTATTTTCTATTGCTTTTATAAAGTTGTCTATAATTTGAATATGTCACAATTAAAAGTATACTCATGTTTCAATTAAACAGCCCGTATTCAGAACCTTATAATTAAACTATGTGTTTGTATGGAATAACTTTCACGTCTAATTAAGTAATTTTAATAACTTACATAAAAAAATTTATCATAACTACTGATTGCCAACGCATTGTACAATGTAGTCACGGACATAAGCAAAAAGGTGCCGAATATTCTAATAATACATCGCCATGTTTGCTCCATGGTGATATATTGCCAAGGCCATTGAATCAGACGTAAATTATTACAGTAAAAAACCATAATTTTACTAAACTAATTTAACATAAAAGTATTGCTTTACTTCTGTAATGTGAACCATTTGCACTAAAAGGTTCCGGTTTTTAATATATATTGTTCATTAAACTGCTAAAATTTTTAGAAATAAGTATGTTCCTTTACAAAGAAAAAAAGAAATTCTAAAATGCAAAATGTTAATGTTTTAATTAAATATGTCACGTTACGTGACGATTCATGCTAACTTCTCCTTTCAGATGCATAAATAATAGCTATACTAAAACCCCTGTTGAAGTTTCAATAACAAGTCCTTTCCCGAAAATTTACTGTTTCAGAACCACGTTTCAAACAGAACACCGTATTGGCTCGTACAATGCGCTGAGACAGTATGAAACGAACTATGAGACAGTGCTGATTGAAACAATCTCATTCAAATACTACTTGAAGCAACACGTTTGCTGAAGCAAACGAAACAGAAACAGTACTGTTTCGAAACACCAGCCGGCACTGTTTCGAGACATCGATACACCTTGATGTATCGACACAGTGTTTCGAAACATACACACAACAGCCAACTCTAGTACGGTATATCTATGAAAATTTGTTTAAAGCCATTTGTTTACATTTGACACTTTTACATAAGATGTTTGCTGTGGGGAAGTTAATAATTATTATTTTTGTTAATTAAGGAAGAAAAAAACACTGTGGATCCTTACTGATGTGGCAAAAAAGTGGGAACATGAATTAAACGTGGGGAAACATAACTTTCAGTGTGGTCTGCAATTCCGAATTTAATGTGACCAAAGTGTGGATCCAAGGTATTCGTCGGGACGAAATTACGATGGTTTATGCTACAACTTTATGCACCGATAATATTGTGACATTGTTACCATTTTTGTTAAGTTAAGCAATGCCAGAATGTAATGGTTAATGCGGATGTCCTATGGGCAAATTTTTTTTATTACCGATACTTTTATTCACTAATATAATTAACCAATTGAGAATGATAAAAATTTCTATAAAGCTATTCTACAAATGTTTCCATATATGAAACACGTAGGAAGTTGAACTGTTATTTTACCAAAATTAGTGTGAAGACTTATCAGTCTCTAAACATTATCATTTCTTTGTTTCCAGCACACTAAGATCTAATTTTTCATTGTAAATACTATAATATTTTACTACATACAGTAGTATGTTACTACGTTTTTGAAGGGACTTTACACAACACAAACTTCTAAACTGGAAAACATCTTAAATGGGAAAACTTATATTAAAACTTAAGTCGTTATTGTTGTAGGTGCAGTCTATATTAAATTTTATTTCAGTGTCACAATGACAATTTAATGTACAGTAGAATCCCTTATTTACACTTTTCAGGGGGACAGAGTGAGCAAGTGTAAATAGTAGGAAGGGTAAAGTAAGGGAAATCTCTTAAAACTTATTCAGCTTACCTTATTTAGTGCTTTTGTTTTCATGTTTAAAAAAACTCTCTTAAGGTAAAATCAAAGTGATAGTATCCATGCAAACAATGCATTTATCATATTTTGTAATTTGTAACATAAAATTTGGTATAGATTAAGTTACCAATATTGGAATTGAATATACTGTTATGGGAAGATTCATGGTTTGTGTCCACGCCATTTCAAGAGAACACCTTTAAATGTCAATAAGAGATCATATTTTTTTTTTACGGTTTGGTTAACACTTTTCAGCATTTTACAAATTTTCTGCAATGCTTTCGCGAATTTCGACAGTTACAGTATGCATTTGAAAGGGGTGGAAAGTTCTTTACTCAGGTCAACAAATATTTCCACGAACTCGTCACGCTTCTCTAAGATCATCAATTGTTTTATCGATAATGCCTATTTTTTTTTTTTTATTATATTGCCACTGTACAACCATCTAAACACGCTGCACTAAAATGGAGATGACTTTAAAACACATCTTTTCATAATGTAACATTTTCAAACACATTTCGCAAAGGTTAGTTATCGTTTGCGTAAACAAAGACAAACGAATGCACGTAAAGAGATCAATGTTGCCAACGCAGGTGCAGCGATCGATAGCGTTCCGTACAGTCGATAGTGCTAGCGGCGGCAATTCTTTTGCCGCCATCTTGAATTTATTGTGCCATGAGCATGGTCGTAGAAGAACAGGTCTGGACACTCGCCTATCTAACAATGTATTTTGCTTGACCCCCTTGTTGTTTAGTTGTAGTTCATCAAGTTACCGAGAATGCCGTACTTTTTGGCGCTGTTTTCCGGTAGGTCGGACTCAAACTCCGTCCACTTTTTTTCATTGTTAAATTTATAAAGTAAATAAAGATTGCTGGAGCCTTTTCTTAAATTTGTGAACAAAGAAAATATTTCATAAATTGATAAAAAATAAGTTTTGATAAATTGTTAATCTTAGCGGAAAGGAAGTGGGGGGAGTTTAGTCCGACCGCCCTAACATCAGCGCCAATAAAACACAATATTCTCGGTAACTTGGTGAACTACAGCCAAACAACAAGGGGGTCAAATATCCAGGTGAGTGTCCAGACCTGTTCTTCTACGACCGTAGCCGTGAGCACAAGTATTACACGTGATCACTGTCAATCTGCTACGGGTTTGCACGTGATCACCAATGGCGGATTGTATTTATTCTTGTTACGCGCATGCGTTGGCCATCCTGAGTGTACCTGCTCGCTGTCTGTGGAACACTACATCTCACGTCAGTTATCTATGATGACAGTACAAAAATGTAAACAAATGCAGTATTTATCTTGCAGTTTCCTTTCAGTTTGTTTACTAAAGAAAATCGCGTACATTACTTTTAAAAAAATTACGTTTTTTTTAACAAAAGTTGAACATACTACGCGAGAAATCAGGCACGTGGCAAAACGTAATACTACGTGGGAAAATTAACCATGGCTCTTATGACAAAAGTGATGGAACCAAACGACTTAGCTGGGAAAACGTATCTGGTGGGAACGTCTTAAGCAAGTATAACTGTATTAATTTAGCTTTCAAATTTCTATAGGCCTATTAAAATTCTTCTAAAAATATTACACAGAAATACTTTTCTTTTTTATCTTTATTCATATAGGCATGTAAACTTATCAGCTATGCCATCTGTAGTAAGCACTTATGTACAAAAACTATTTTGTTTTGTCTCACAAACATAATACGAGAAGAAAACTGAGGAAAAAAAGCAGAGTATTGCCGTAAGAACAGGTACAAAGTGACAAAAAAACTAGTATGTTATAAGAATGGTCAAGGTTATCAAGTAAAAGCTGCTAAATTTTGATGCTTTTATTAACAAAGCAAAGTGTATTTGTCTTCGTAAAAATACAAGAGTATGCACTGGTAAAAACAGTCAACTGTCGATCATACGACCCCGTGAGTAATTACCCTCTCGAAGTAACAACCCTTTTTTCAGGAACCGTGAAAAATTAAAAAAAAAAATTGCTAAAAAATTTTTAATTAAAAGAAAATAGCAGAAAAAGGCATTGTATTTATTACGGCCGCAAATGGTTGCAGTTATTTCTCGAAAACTGTACTGCTGCACATGGCGTGTTTGTTCTAAATACATGTGTTGCTGCCCCTTCCTCCCGCGCGACACGATGGCCAGCCGGCCGGCCCGAATGCCCCTTCCCATCTCCCGGCCATTCCATTACCCACCCGCATCTTTCCCTTCACCCAGCCTACCACTCTAAAAAGGCAGTTCGCTCACCTCTTTTTCATCATGTGCGCACCATAACTTTTTTGCCTCTGATTTCTCGTGCCCTTGGATACGGTAGTCTGTCTTTGTGCCTGTGATATTACGATTATACGTCGTGTTTATTTAAGCTTTATTATGTTTTCCGTTTTAATAAAATGCTATTAACAATAATGTTTATAAATCATTATTCTTTTAACAAGTGAAAATAGGACAGTTCATAATTGACACTACCAAACGTCGGGTGCATGTCTCAGATATGCGTGGCATAGGGCAGTACGACACCTGACAACGTGTCTGGTGAGTCACTAGTCGACACGGTGCGCTTGCGCCCATAAACACACACACACGCACACAATCGGCTCGACAGTAAATAACATCTGTGGATACACTTGTCTACATCTGTGAATAGAAAATGTGAACCAGCATTGTGTAGCCTTAAAGTTAATTTGTGAATGTGTTATCCAAGTTTATTAACAATGATCAACAACTTTATGCTTGTAATTGTTTAATGTTTGTAAACAAACTGAAACAGAATATCAAATCCCTCTCCATGCACATTGGTGAAGTTTGTGAACGACTCTTGCATAGAGTAGAATTATTATACAAGCAGATTATTTACGCACAGCTGGTCGAGCTAGAGAAGTGAAAGAACTGCGAAACAAAGGGAATAGTCCTATCTGCGTCAGGAGCTGTGACTAGGTAGTGGTTAAAAGTGGCACATATGACGCAGCAGACACGTCGCGCATATTATTTTTGAACTAACCAGTTTCCAGATAGTAGGTCCTTGCGCACACAAATTATCGTACACGTGTATGTGTGATCGTTCGCTGCCAAGACGAAGTCCTAGGAGGCAAACAGCTTTATCAAAACCTATCTATGTTTTGCGAACTAGAATTACTGTTGCTGGCGAAGTTTGTGCCTGATGTGTCGAAGAAAAGCCATAGATGCCAACCAAAGTACAGTGGAACCCCTTTACTACTGTGACGGGGCTGCTTCTACGTCGCCGTGTTGTTGTTATTTATATATAGATGTTATAATGTTGTTCTGGCGCGACAGAATGTGACGGGTCCTCTCCTCTGTTGCTGCTTGGCTGTAGATGTATAAGGTGAAGATGTTTGGTATCGAGTCCCTGTTTGCGGCGGTAGAATGTGGTGGTGCTGTATATACGTATTAGTTTGTAGGTTATGTTGATCCTTGCTGCTGGCGACGACTTATCAAATTAGACTTTTCTCTGTTTGTTATTCATATGCCCGGATAGCCTGAGGAGTTTACCTAAGGAGTTTACATAGAAGAAAAAAGAAGCAAATTTTTTTTAATAACTTTCAGTTTCTTTTAATAATAGTTCACCAGACGTACATTGCACAATAACGTACAAAAATTCTTTCCCTTGATTTTATGTCTTAAGGTGTGAACGTGAATAGGTAACACCAGTGGCGGAATTCACTAAGTCATGAGTGTTCGTCCAAGTTTATTATCGGTTGTGATCTGCCTCAGTTTGCTCCACAAAGGAAAACGACCTAAACTACGGGGTACCACTAACGGTGTCTTGAACTGCTATACTCACATGTGCAGCTATTTCTTGCACCTACTTACTTGAGTACTACTCTTAACAAACACCGCAAAAGAAATACATATTAGAGAAATTTAGTGATGGCAACACAGCCCACTTTACTCGCAGATACGCCCTCTAAGCTTCACCGTCCCTCTACCACGTTTAACACGTCCTCTTCCTGCCACCATAACGCCCCAACTAGTCAAAACACTCAGCCGGCCATCTCCCGGCGACCATTCCCTAGCTCCGATGGATCACAACTACCTGACGACAAACAAGAAAACTTAGCCGGCCATCTCCCGGTGACCGGTCACGAGCTCCGATGAAACACAACTAACGTTTACACACTTGAACAGAAAAAGACTTAGCCGGCCATCTCCCGGCGACCGGTCACGAGCTCCGATGAATCACAACTAACTTTCCTGGGCGGACACCCGGACTTACTTGGCCGAGCGGCAGAGGGATACATCAGGATCCAACTTGCCTAAAAAGCTGGTTAATTGATGTTTATAACCTAAAAATTGTACGTAACATAGATACTGATAAATTTACAAAGCATTTTATTCCATAATACCAGCTAAATACAGTGAAACCTCGTATTTACGTTACCGTTATTTACGTTTTCCCGTGAATTGAACTTTTTTCTTCAGGTCCCGTTTGTCTGCCATTTAGTGCAATGTTACATTTTCCCGCATATCACATCATCAAAATTTTATTTTTCCCGCTGTTTACGTTTTTCGTTCTCGTTTTCACCATCCGAAGACAAAACACGAGATTTCAAAGTCATAGATGACAAAGAAAGGACATCTAAACTGGTTTGGAAATAGACCAAAGAAGAAACAGCATAACATGTTGGTGATCACGTGCAAAGCCATAGGAGAATGACCGTGATCGCGTGTAATTCTAGCGCTCACAGCACTATAAATTCAAGATGGCGGCAAGAAAACACTGCTCCCGCTAGCGCTATCGATTGTCTCTGATGCTATCGATATATATATATTCACGTTGGCAACATTGATCTCTTTACGTACATTCGTTTGTCTTTTTAAGCGCAAATAATGGTTACTTTAACCTAAAATTTTCAAAACGTGTTTGAAAATGTTTATTACAAACAGCTGTGTTTTAAATCATTTCCATTTTAGTGCAGCGTGTTTTAGATCGTTATAAATCGGTAATGTAATAAAAAAAATAGCTGACATTGTCGATATAACAAAAACAGATAGGCCTACTGTAATAATGGAGAAGTGTGATGAGTTCGTGGGAACATGTGTTGATCTGAATAATGAAGAAATGTACATTCCCATTCAAATGCTTACCGTTTTTTTTGTCTAAATTCATGATAGCATTTGCAAAAAAAAAAAAGGTAAAATGCGGAAAAGTATTTACCAAACGATAAAAAAAATTCGGATCTATCATTTTAAGATGTTCTCTTGGTATGTGCACGTGCAATAAATCTTCCTGTAACAGTATATTCGATTCTGATATTGGTAACTTACACTGTAAAAAATTTTATGAGACAAAATATGACAAATACATAGCTTGCATGAATACTACCACTTTGATTTTACCTGTAGAGAGTTTTTAAAGCAACATGAAAACAAAAGTACTAAATAAGGTAAGCTGAATGGTTTTTTTGAGATTTCCCTTCATTTACACTTTCCCGCTATTTACACTTTTTCGCCTGGTCCCCCTGGAAAGTGTAAATAAGGGGTTTCACTGTATTCATTAGTTTATTAATTGGGGATCACCACCTTCACGGAGTTTTGCGCCCGACACTATCACCCACGTCGATCGAGAAACGCCCGACAGAGCTAATCGCATTCCAGCACGTCCCTGTACGTGCCTCCAGGCGAGTGAACTCTGACCTGCCTCCCAGATAAATCCATCCAAAACACAGGCTAGCTCAGAGCTTATTTGAAATTTTAAAAGCCAGCACTTCTCTGTACGTGCTTCCAAGCAAGAGAACTATGACTAGACTGCCACACAAATCCTATTCCAGGAGAAGCAAGCTAAGAGGCTACTTGAGATTTCAAAAATCCAAACAAGGCAAAATATAAGAAATGTTTATTTAGTAAAGTTGCTTGAAATTAAATTAGCTTTAAATTGAGTCCAAACACGACATGAATCCAATAAAATTGACACATAAAATTTAATACTTTTCTCTTATTTTAAAGTTAAATTTTAAATTTAGAATATACTTTTACTGTTAATTTCTCTATTAGCATCCCCAATTAATATGTTGGATCCTGCCGTATACATCCTTATACCTGGTTAAGTTGGCCTACTTAATTTGTTATAAACAACAACAAAAAAAAAATTAAGACAAAAAAAAACTTGAAATTACTGTATGATAAGAGGCCAAGTAAGTGCTACGTGCCAGTGCACGTCACACTACGAGTATGGGAAATTACGATACATTCGTAATTATGAGTGTATTGTAATGCAACGTCAGTTTATGTATGCAGTTTAATATATAAATGTTCGGTATTTACGAGTGATATTGTCATGAGCAAGTTCGTAGATACGAGAGATTCACAAGCAACAATAATCAATATACAGCACAAAATTATTTTTTTTTAACACGTTCGATTTGCCCAATCATGGCAACGCTGAGAAAAGGAAACCTTTGGATCTCTTTTTGAACGCCTGAGGTTGAAGTTACACTACCCAGAGTAACCCGAGTAAGTTCATAAACTTGTGTCGTGTTTTTATTAGAGTTGGGTTGATTCCTAAAATACACCGATTCCGATTCCAACATTGATTCTTAAAATTGGGATTCGATTCTTCGATTCCGAGTCCGATTCTAAGGCTTTCTTTTAAGTTTTTTTATCTCATTTTATTTTCCTATACATAAAACCTTCATAATTCCTTTGAAAGAAATGCAATTACTGTACATGAACTAGGTTACATACTTAACACACACATATAGGCCTATTTGTATGTTTACAGAAGCAAGATCTGTGCAGTTTGATTGAATTATATAACTTACTAGGTGTTGGAGTTTAGGTTGGTTTTGTTTGGCAACCTAATTTTGTGCATACTGTAATTGAATATGCACATTTTGTGGGAACACATTTCGTGATCAGCAGTATTTACCGGTACTTACGTAGTAAATATTGTGAACAAAAATTTACCGGTAAATAGGAACTTTTGGTTATTATAAAAACCGACCAATACAATAGTTTTCCAAGTTCCGTTTCTCTTCAAGTTTTAGTTTTCGGCTTCTGCTAGTCGTACTTTAAAAAAAACAATATTTTTCTGCTTTGCCGACATACATTTCAAAATATTTGTGAATTGAAAAGTGATTTACAATTGACGGAACAATTTTATTACATATTCGCTACCGTTTATTACCGTTGCAGTGTTTACAAACTTCATTAATATTTTGAGACGTCATAGATATGGTACGTTCAGTTGGGAAAGTTCACGCACGAGGCAAACACTAAAGATGGCGGACTATGAAACTAGTAGCGTTCTGATATTCCATTTTCATTCCAGTGGAATATTTTGGTACTAACTATAATCCATTCTTGCGGCAACCATTTTGTTCTAGTAGTGTCGTACTTCGGACTTGAACTTAGTTAAAATCTCTGGTCCAGAAACGTAAACAAAACGTTGCAATGAGACGATTATGCGATGATTTGTAGTTTTCTTTTTTGAGGATATAGGCTTTAGTAGCTGACCAGCATGGTGTATAAGTATTTATTTTGATACTGAATGTAATGCAACGTAATTGTCTAAACAAATGTGATGACAATCATTGACGAACAAGTTTTTATTTTATAGTGGACGTTTACCAATGGAATTAGAATTGCATTTTCGTGCGCTATATCGACGACAATAATATCAGAAACCTCAAATAGTTTGCCGTTTGTACACAAAATCACTCTAGCTGATCAGTGATACATGTGAAACATATATGTTCACAGGAATGTTTATTTTTAAGAATCGGTTTGACGTGTTTGGTGGTGAGGGTAGAGGGGAGGGTGATAGAGAGAGACAACTACGCCTCTCGCAATGCCGGCTGCTGATGGTGGTGGCCGTGGATCTGCCGCCCGTGTGGCGTGCTCCCCCTGGATCCTCCACGTCGAGATGATGGTGGTTGAAAAGCTGAAAAGGCGGCTGGTTGAGGGGTCTAGCTCCCTAAAGACCTGAATTGGCCATGGCCAAATAAC
>PNEQ01088089.1:0-20028 GCA_003012365.1 Medauroidea extradentata | reverse complement strand
CGTGGTTTGTTTACAAAAGACGTGAGTACAAGAAAAACATGAGGTCAAGTATATTTAAAGGTTAAAATACAAACAAAGTATGGCAACAAGTGGTTTAAAGGTATGTACAAACTTCCTAACTCTAATTTAACTCAGGGGACAAACAAATCTGCGGCGGAACGTAAACGTGAATCTATTCGGCACGAGTGAAACGCGTCAACATCAATACATCACAAAATCCAGACAGCCACCTGGCCTTAACCTCAGATAACAAACCCTCATTTCAAACTTCCCGCCGCACCTTAGTTCGCCCTCTGGCCACTAGGTGTACTGATTACCAACCACCGCTGGACAATAGACTTCAGTGCGCCTCCACTCACCTGATGAAGCAGATGTAGTCTGCGAAACGTTGTGACCGCGCATCCGCGGAGAAATGTGTTCGTTCTGTGTGTGTGTGTTTCTACCTGCAAGTACCATCCTGTGAGTACTTGTGCACAACTCTTTCTGTTTTAATTGTAATTGGTAGCCTAGCGGCCTTTCCCGCCATTGTCCTATAATTAATTTGTTTTATTGTTTACAATGTATGCCTGGTACTTACCTCAATTGTGGAAATTAAAATAATTAAATTTTTTACTACCAGACTATATAAATATGCTCCTTTTTGTTGAAGCTATTTATCCTGAGTTTTTCTTATGTTTTGGAGTTTTACAAATTTCCTCCCTTTTAGTACATGTACACACAAACTTTTTTTTTTAATAAAACATATGGCTCAACGAAGGTAAGTTGTTTAGCGTACCTACCCCAACAGAGCACATGTTGCATCACATCAATCCAGTTTTTTGACTCTTGCTACACTATGTCCGCTGGGAACTGGCTCCCCAATACATCACCAAATCTAGACAGCCACCTGGCCTCAATATCAGATAACCTCTCTTCCCACTTTCAAACTTCCCGCCACACCTAGTGTGTCCTCTGGCAGCTAGGTGCACTGATTACCAACCTCCGCTGAACAATAGACATCAGTGTGCCTCCACTCGCCGCCCGAAGAAGCAGGCCCGGCCAGCGAAATGTCGCAAACCTCCACGGAAAATGTGTTTGTCCTTTCTTGTATGTGTTCTATAGAGTACTACTCCGTAAGTACTTGTGCACCGTATTGTATTGTGTAATTAGTAAGCCTAGTGGCCTCTTCCTGCCAGACAAACTGTTTGGTATTTAGTCACTGATGGAATAGCTGAAAATTATGTTTCCCCACATTTTAGCCATTTAAGTTTGTGTTCCTACTCCTTGTGGCACAGAACAACTTTGCGATGTCGCTGTTTACACAAGGATCCGCCAGGTAATGTTTTTAGTTTATTTCAGTTACGAAAATCTAAATTATAAACTAAAAAGCTACATTTGCACAACCCTATTATTTTATAACCACAGCTACATGAAAGTTATTCAGTAGAGGAAAAAAAAACCCGGTTCTTTTAAAAAGGTGTTCATAGGTGATGTTAATCTGGCCCGTCAATATTATCAAATTCAGTTGAGGCAAAATATTAAAATGGATACACGACTACTGCCCTGGTGGTTGACATTTCCACTGAAGTTTACGTATGGTAATAGAGTATGTTACCAATTTATTCACGCAGATGATAATTCTTACCAGATACCTTAATCACAAACGTTGCAGAACTCTCTCCATACATCACTGGGATCTAAGACTGCTGGAAGTTGATCTCTTCTACCTACCGCAGACGGGAAACCCTCTGCACACCCACAGTGTCACCATTTTTCTTCCTTTCTTTTCCCATGGAAAGATGGTTATCACAAGATGCCAGAATTAACTTCTCACACTGCTTGCCTGCCAGCCACAAACTTTCCTGCCAGAGAGAAAAAAATACATTTTTAGCAGTGACAGTTACAGCAGAAAAGAAGTGTGGAGGGGGTAAAGAAAAAGAAAACAAAGTGTATTAACAATGGAACCAGCTGTAGGAAATACTCTCTCTCTCTGCCTACCACTCTTGACTTGACACCCGCCAGTTTAAGACTACAACTCCGCCTTCTCCCTCCCCATATTTTTTTCTTCTACTTTCCATGTATAGTGTGCACCCCTGAATTTTTATCAGTTGTTTTGGAATAAAAGTGTGCACCATACAGGAGTAAATACAGTACAGTGAAATCTCATTACAAAGTACATGAAGGGAACTTGAAATTTTACACTTAATACTGAAAATACTTTATACTGAATAGTTATTTAATGGAAAACTTTCTGTAGAGCTTCCAGTAAATGTACTTTATAATGTTAAGTACTTTGTACTGAGATTTCACTGTATGTGTTTTGCCCTTGTGGCAAGGATGTAGGGTAGCAACTGTTTTGTACTGTAAGGGTGGTAACTTTCAAGTGCACATACTGTAAGTAGTTGGTAGGTTTGGTGTGGACAGAGGAGTTGATGGTAGTGTTGGGAGTGTTAGTTCGACATCCACGAATATGGCACGTGTTTTCGAGTAAGACCATGTAAACTTGAGTGGGCCTGTTTTGAGTAGAAGCTATTCAGGAAGTCAGTAAGGCAGTTTTCTGTGGCGGTCCAGATCATGAAAATATCTATAAATCTCATCCACCAGTGAGGATGGATTGGTTGGTGAACGAGGAAGTTTTCCTCGAGCCTTCCCGTGAAAAGAATGGCACAGGAAGGGGCCATGCAGGTGCCCATTGTTGTACCCCTGATCTGCAGAAAGTGGTTGTTTAGGAATCTGAAACTGTTTTTGTGGCCAGTTCAACAAGGAATGCAGTGGTAGGTTTGCTGTTCGGAGGTTCTGTTCAGGTAGTATTCAATGGCTGACAATCCAGAAGCGTGGGGGATGTTTGTGTACAAAGCTGCATGCAACTTCTAGAAGGATGGTGCCGCCAAGTTTAGAGAGGCTTTCTAAGAAGTGGTCAGCGTGTGAGATGGTAGCTGCTGTACCCAGGGCTGGAGGTGTGCATCCACAAGCGCTGAGATTCTCTCTGTGGAGCTGCCAATGCCCGACACAATGGGGTGCCCTAGGTGGTCACTGAGGTTTGGGGATTTTGGCAGAAGGTGAAGTACAGGTGTGGAGGGATTTTCTGGAGTGAGCAGTTTTGTGGTGTTCATCAGAGGCCTTGGAGAGGGCCCTGTGATGAGAGAAACTGTTTGATCAAGTTGGAGAACTTGTTCATGGGGTCTTCTGGGAGGGGTTTGTAGGTGGTTCTGCCTAGTAACTGGTTTTCTGCTTTCAAGGATGTAGTCAGACTTGTTCATGATCACTGTTGGGGTCCCCTTGTTGGCAGACAGTATCGAGTATTTCCTTGTTGGCTTTTCTTTCAGAAGGGCTTATGTTGTTGTTGGGGAGTGAGCTGGTGAAGTCGGGTCTGAGATGTACGGTACGAGTATGTACTTGTTTTACATCCTATTACATCTACTGTGTTGTAGTTGGCCGGCATATTGAAATGAACTAGTGTCTGATTGGCATTACCAATTTGCCGTAACAAAAAATTATGCTGATGATCCAGTGTAATCAGGTGCTATTGAAAACAAAGGAGCTTCTCCTCAAAATCAAATGGCATATTGAGGTTCTGCATCAAAAGTAGTAAACTACTACATTTAAAGAAACCCATCAGCCAGCTTTAAAATCTACCAATGAAATGTCAAAACTGTGCAATTTCTCATTATTTTGTCAAGAGGGTGTCTAAAGTTACTGGCATTCATTTATTGCACTGCTTCTGTAATACTTACCGGTACTTTATAAGATTTTTATGTTTGCCAAAAATTTTCACATTTTCATGCAAGACTAGTAGCAATTTTTAAGGAAAAAAAAAAAAAAATTACATGACAGAATCTAAGGTACATGACCTTAAAAGCACAGCACCTTGGTAATTAGAAAACATCATTCTTGTGGGGTTGAAGCACAGCAGCAATGAAAGTCTAGAAGAGTGGTAGCTGTCAAAGTGAAGGTACAGGAGGCTATTGGTTGATTTCGTATGAACAGCCGTTTTAATTTTGCCACTCTGGAAGAATTCTAAAGTAAGAAATATTGATTGTACCTTGGGATACCATATTTCATTGCATATTCGTAGCTGTAATTCCATAATTGTTAGGCGTACAGGAGATTGTTAGTGTGGGCAACTGAAAACTTCAACAAAAGCGAGGATGAAACTCTAGTTTCGTAACTTACATCCCTCCTGACCCTGAGGTACGTACTGGCACACAGTCCGAGTGAAATGAGAGAAGAAAATATTGAAAGGAAAAACATTCTTTTTCCTCCCCTCTTACTAGTGTAACGTTTTCGTCTCATTTTCTTTTGGTTTTTGCCCTGCTGGCAGCCACTCTTACACAAGACAAAAGAGAAGCAATAGAAAGAAAGCAACCGTGGAATGCCCGTTGATGCCATACTTACTTCCTGTCTTCAAGAATCATGACTTATATGAAAAACCACTACTGTACATATAGAGTTTCAATTTAATTGTCTTTTGTTCAAAACTTATTATATATATACAATAAAAAAAAGGCTGCAAATGCTCTGTAGCAGCATATACAGTAGAGCCCCGATTTAACGAACTCGGGAATAATGAACACAGTGATTTAACAAAAGGATTTTTAGGAACCTTCAACAAATAACAAAAAAAAAGTACAGTAAAACTTTACTATAACAAACTTGAGGGGACCAAAATTATGGTTTGTTTGTTATAGTGAAGTTCTTTATACTGAAATCCACATTTTTTGTTCAAAATATGGCAAAATCGAAGTTTTTTTTGCAAAATGGAAGAATGAACTGTGGTAACACAAGAGCAGTATTGTAATGACCAATCAAAAAAGCTAATGGTTAGAAGTTGTTTCATTTAAAAGGCAAAATCTTAAATATACACATTACAAATTAAAATTCACAAACAACTTTTAAAATATTTAAGATATTCAAAATATTTTTAAACTTAATTTCTTGCACAGACTATGTAGCACTTACCAATATTAACTAAAACAGGCCTACAGATCCAACATTCATTACAAAAACAATAATCTTATTAATCAATACAAAAATACTGATATTCTCAATTATATCTTACAAAGTGAAGAAACAACCCTAAATTCTGTATTACGGTGTCATAATGGATGACTTGAAAAGAGGCGGAGCTTCAGTCGGGGGTGGGAAACAATTCTTATCTCCATGGATACCGCAGCCGAAAATAACCTTCATTTAGCTGTTTGGCGTCAAATGTCCCGGATGAGAGGTACGTCAAGGAAATTGATTATTTTTTTGGAATTTGCCATTTTTTTCATGTAAACATTAATCTTATGTATTTGCGTATCTTAACCATGAAGTAGAAACTACTAGATTTTACCCTTGCGTGCAAATCTAGAATGCGTAACATTTTTGCTTTCTGCTGTTACCAACTAACAAATCAGCATGTTTGTTAACAAGCTTTGTTTCCCATAGTACTTTTCCCCTGCAGTGTCGTCAGGGGGCGTATACTTCAAGTCGTCCATTAGCCTATACAACATGTATAAAGAAATGTATTCATGTAAGCCTAAATTTACATTTTGTTAGCCAACTTAGCTTTTAGAAAAATAGTCTGTAATGGATGACTGTTTCTTTACATTTCGTAGTTTTTTGGCTACATCTTTTTCAAGGTTTTGAACCACGGTCATGTAATGTCCTAGACCCTCTGATGTTAAGATGTACCGTTCCAAAACATCAAATGCAATGCTTAGTTCGTCACGCCTGTGTCATACCTGCCAACCTCAAGGATTCAAAAATAGTACAATTTTCAAAATGAGTAAAATTGTGCATAAACGAGTCACGGCATTTCACGTATTGTGTGTATGTAAATGCCATCGAAATAAAAAACACTTAAACTATTTTAAAAATAAAATACTACACTGTGAACATGTCAAAATTTTGTATGCAAAATAAATTTAGAACATGCCGAATAATTAATAAAATTAGCTACAGTTTTGACTACTATTCATATGTTGTGTTCATGGCTAAAATTGCATAGCTTCCCTAGGACTATTATAAAGAAAACAAAAACAGGGAAAATACGGAACGTATTTTCAGTAGGCTTACTTTGTTGTACCATCATAAAAACTGTTTTAATTTTAATATTCATACAAATCTAAACAAACCTAGAATAGGTAGTTTTGGTTTCTGCAAGTTTACAAACTTTACTGATTTTAATACACCAATACATAGGCCCCTACATCACAATTTCTGGTGACACAGTTTTCAAATTCTTTTTCACAGTTCCATAAATGCACGAAAAATTCTTACAGAATGCAAATGAGGTAATTTAATCACACTTGGCACATCTAACCACAACTCTCCGACGCTGCAAATACTGTGGATTTGATAAATAAATCGTACATCTTTGAACTCGTAGAGGTGAGAATATTAAATTTTTTATTTTTTATACAATATTAATACCACATACTTTGAATTTTTAGATTTTAATATCCGCAAGGTTTGGCAATCACTGTATATAAAAACGTAACTGTAAAAACTGCATTGTTGTATTTCCTAGACACAAAACTTGCAATATTCCTACGTTTCACAACTATTAAATATGCGACTTCGATACAAGTACCAGCACTAAAATACGCCGCTAATGATACATTTAAGCTAGGTAAAAACCTCGTTTACAAACACTACGCAACTACGACGTGCGCTTCAATGTTTTCTGGAAAAATAAGAATTAAACTATAGTTTCCTTCAGTTCACAAGATTTGATGCATGTTCTTCAGCAATTACTACATGGAAACGGTAAACAGGAAAAACAAATTAAAACAGTCTCGTGACTTTTGTTTGCACGACTCACGATGGCCATTTCGCCACGAAGACAACTACAATCGATCGGGTGTGTTCGGCAATGTTCGGGGTATGTTCGTACGATGCGTGAATAATACGGTATTCTGTAGTGAATAATATTGTACAATGGCTATAAATGAAGCACGTTATTTCCCGAAATTACGGTAGTACAGTTTTCTTTATTAAATACGACAATGTAAGTCAGATCTACATACCACATGTTCGGTACCGAAATTACAAGACTTCAGTACCAGATTTCTTAATATGAATTAACCAAACGGCGGAAAAAATTGAAAAGCTTGAAAATCGTACAAAAATTCACATGAATCGTACAACCGTACAATAGGGCACAAAATCGTACATTGTACGGGAAAATCGTAAGAGTTGGCAGCTATGCTGTGTCGTTTGATCTCGTTCTCCTCCTCGGACTTGTCAGCAGAACCCATATCTTCATGAAGGCTCTCTGTGGGAAGAAGATAAGATACTGAGGGGCAAGTGGTCAGGTTACTGTCTACTGTTGCAAAACTTCAAAGGAAGATTCCCCAACATCAAAACATTTTTTGAAGTTCTGTCCATAGTGCTTCAAAATCTTCGTCGTATTCTTTTTCAGGAAAAAAGTTCTGTTTCTAACCCAGGAATGCCAGCCTTGGTAAAACAATTCTGGATAGTGACAGGTTTGGTTCTACTCCATGACAAACACAGCCTGTGGATTGCCTGCAGAATGTTCCACTTCATGCCCGACACAGTTTTGCCCGACTCCATCTGTCGTAGCAGAAATTGCACTAGTTGCAATTTGTAATCACGTTTTACTTGGACAATAATCCCCTGGTCAAGTGGCTGCAAGGTGCTTGTGCAATTCGCGGAAAAAAAAAAACAACTTTAATATTCCTCAGTCCTGAGAATTTCACATTATGGGCTGGGCAGTGATCAATGAATAAAATTACTTTCATATTTTGCACATCCATCTTGCAATCAAAACTGTTCAGCCATTCTTGAAAAATAGATGAAGTCATCCAAGAGTTGGAATTGTTTTTGTACTTACAAGGAAGATGTTTTATGTTCTTGAAACATCTGGGTTTGGCAAACTTCCCAATGACCAGAGGTTCCATTTTTTCTGACCCATCACTATTAGCACACAAAAGAACAGTGAATCTTTCCTTACTTTTTTTCCCACCACAACATGTTTCGCCTTTAGTTGCCTAGGTACGGTCGGGAAGAAGGTTATATAAAAACTCCGGCTTCATCGGCATTAAAAATGTCACGTTTTGAGTATCCCGAGATCATGCCATTCACTTTAAACGTCTGGATTAACTGCTGCAGCTTCACCAGATACCATCAGTGTGCTCAGATTCCACCGCGCTTTAAACCTATGTAACCATCCATCCGATGCCTGAAAATTGTCGATTCCCATTTTATTGGCTTCTTCTCGTGCTTTAACTTGAAGCACGTTGCAGCCGACTGGAATATTCAACGTTCGAGAGTGCATCAGCCAGTTGAAAAGTCTCTTTTCAAGCATCTCGTGCGGTGCGGAAAAAACGTGTTTACGGCTTTGAGGCAGAAAATAATTTTTTCCAGTTCAGACCGTTGGCCTAATATCAACAACGTCGATTTGGCGATTCTGAACTCATTAGCCACGTGTGTTTTCTTCTTTCCTTCGTCCACAGCCTTCAATATTGCAAGTTTTGTTTTGATGTCAATTGCTTTTCGTTTTTAAGACACCACAAACAGACACTGCACAGACGTTAAAAAAAACTCGTCAAAACAATTTTTAAGTACGTACTGTAAAAGGTTTCAGTTGTCCGATAACCACAAAACTAATTGATTTATGGTTAAATAAACACGCCATAGATGAATTGCTCTCCGACATGGCACAAAGTTAAAAACATGTAGCCAACTGTACAAAAACCAACAGGAAATTAACAAAATTACTTTAAATCCAAGATGGCGTAAATATTCTTTAGTTCATGAGCGCATCACTAGTGAAGCGCTTCAGTCAAAACGGCCTACGCCTTACAAAGTTTGTCTTTTGCAATGTATATGTCTATGGTGAAAAGAAAATCGTGAAAATGGCTGTAATCACTGCCATAGAGGAACAGGTCTGGACACTGGAGTTGAAAATTGACCCCGTTATGACGGATTGGCGCCACTAGCACTGTGGGGTTGTTTTAGCACTGTGTAAATGGGACTACAAAAAGCAAACTCGTGTTGGAGCTGCTAGGAGAACTGCTAGTAAGACGCTATATTGCAATGTTAAAACAACACTTCATTGCTAGTGGCGCTTTCAGTCATATCAGGGTCAACTGCATATCAGTGGTATATAGGCGAGTGTCCAGACCTGTACTTCTATGACCGTGGCTGTAATGTATCGCGTTTATGTTACGGTTGTTTTTTTATAATATGCATGTGTTCTTCAAGCGTCTCATCAGTTGATATTTAAACCAAAGTACCTTGTTCGTTATCGTGAATTGTTGATGAACGTCCCGAAAATTATAATATTAAAATTTGTAGTTCTGAAAATTAAATCCATTAAATTACATAGGTTATTTTCGGGACCAGTTTAGTCGTTTGTTGTGTTGAAATGTTCGCGTAACTGATTTTGATAAAATTGAATATTAATTGAAGGTTAAGTCCTTTAAAAATACTAGCACCGACTGCTGTATATACTTATTTCTCCGTAGAAAAGCTTAAACCATCCGTAAAAAAAAGAGTTAAAATTCGTTGAAAACTTTGGTTGCGGAAGTGATTTTGAGATACGCATGCGCAGGCACGGCTGAGCGAGCGCCGCTGTGTTGCATAACAAGCGCGTGCCTAGATCCTCATCCTGGCGGCTCGCGAGTGAACGAGCGTCTAGGTACATACTCAGTCTCCGACAGTACAATCACAGATAGTGCTTTGCGCCTCTGTTAGAATGCGCTGCAGTGCTGCATGCTCTATGGATTAATTCATTACCAATAGAATGCAGTAGTGTGCAGCGTGATTACACTTGCGTCCCGTGATAAAGCAAGTTTATAAAATATACATAATATTATTTATGAAAACTTTTTACAACACATTTATTAATGTAAACATAAATAATTCGTTTCTCTGATGCTTTATTATATAAAAAAAACGCTAGAGTGCAAAGCATTTTTACCGAGCAGACCGACACGAGTTTGTTTCACGAGCGCGGCTGCACACAAGCTACAATGCCCGCGCAGCACATATTTAATTAATATTTTACCATTGTCTCGCTAACTTTTAATACAGTTTTCATACAAAATAATTTTTAATTCTATTTTTCATGGGATTTTCTTTAATTTTGTTTATGGAGTAGGTCGGAGACGGAAATATTGACGGCTCGGCCATGTTAGTCATCACTTCTCATGTCGTTATTAGAATTTTTTTTACAAATTTTTGACGATCCCCGACCTCTAAAATGTTGACATTTACCGTTTTTTAATAATTGAATCAGCGTTCACTTGTCTTTGCCGCAAAAATTTTGAACTTTTATAAAATTATACACATTTATTTTGAAAATCAAACGCGTTATTTTTAAACATATGCCAATGAAGTGGATCTACGACCTTTGTTTACTTCAATACAAATCATAAACGTTGCCGATAACGTAAATTCTTGCACCCACAACGTCCATTTTGGGATGTCATTTTCAAGAATGCCGCAATAAAGTTTGTTGAAGTAGTAATATTTTTCAATTGAATGGCGTATTTTGAATAAATGATACTAGGACGTGCATATATGACCTTTCTGTAGCTCAACATCAAGCATGAATTTGTGATAATGAAACATGAATATCGTCGGCAATGTAAATTAAGTGCCGCAATGTCGGCGTTTCGAAACTACATATTTACAATGTACTATCACAATGTTGTAGATTGAAATAGTAATTTATTTCAATACGCATGTAGGTCATGGTTGACAACTAAGACTTTTCTTCAACATATTAGGCCCAAACATACGTTTTAGAAAGCTGTTTGCATCCTAGGACCTTGTCTTGGCATCGAGCGACCACACACAGAAACACACACATGTGCGCCAAAGCCCTATCTGGAAACTGGTTACAGTCGAACCCAGATTCTACGGACACTCACGGTTCCCCAAAATTTGTCCGTACGACCGAGTTGTCCGTACGAACCGATAGGACCAAATTTCGGCTTGAAGCAACCCCCCCCCCTTCCCCCCAGGGTCCGGACGGCAGACGTGAGAGAGAATCAGTAGTAAGTCTCTTGGAGTATACGAACACGTTTTCAAGAGACATCCGAAAGCAGGTGTTCTTACACATATTATCTTAGTACGCCGAAATATTGCGAGTAAATACTCCATTTGTGCATAAAAAATAAACGAGTAAATAAAACTACGAAAAACAAGAACGCAAACGTCGCTATTATATTTACGTGCAGCGGGCAATATTTGCCTTGTTTACTTATGCAATTGGCAAATAAGACGTTTAACAGTGTTTCAGGTTGATAAAGAATAATCATTTTGATAGAATGCTGCAATATAAACAAAACAATACCCGAAATGTACGTCAATAACTT
The DNA here is from genome assembly GCA_003012365.1 of Medauroidea extradentata. Classification (NCBI taxonomy): domain Eukaryota; kingdom Metazoa; phylum Arthropoda; class Insecta; order Phasmatodea; family Phasmatidae; genus Medauroidea; species Medauroidea extradentata. The sequence goes on along the minus strand of PNEQ01088089.1, from coordinate 8,716 downwards.
CTAAACGTAAACGATTATCAACAAGGCATGTTGGTTTCTCTTTACGGGGCAGAAGTTGTATTCACGTCTTTTTTATATATTAAGTTAACGTTTGTATAGTGCGATAATATATTCTGACTTAAATTATACTTTGTTTCTTCAAAAAAGATTACAAAGTCAGTTAAAATTAACAAAAACATGTAGCGCAACGTCTCTTACGATACAACACATGTTTACATGTTTCTTGTGAGAAAATAAAGTATTTTAGTGTATCTTACTTCCTGTGATAAAACATAGATTAGTGAGATTATCCAATGCAATTATGAGCAAAATAATGTCCGTAAAACACGAACAAGCAAAATTAACGGTAAATGACTACAAATATATACCGCCGCAGCGTAGCATGTAGGCCTAACTTCAAAATAGTGTGTATAAACGGCTCGTGATTATATTTGGCCTATTACGAAATTATATGTAACCAATATATTCTGACGTGCACACTTTCCACTTCAAAATTGTAAGCAAAATCCAAATTGCAGTCCATGAAGACAAGCAAAATTCGAAAACGTACACATAGCAAGTAATTCCTCAGGACGAATGGTGCCGTTGAGACTTGTTACGCGAGGGGGGAGAAGAGAAGGAAAATGGCGGAGTTACAATATTCTTTTAGCTTGTGACGCCCACCCAGTGCCGTCATTGGCTGGCAGCGGCAGCGATGGGCGGAGCGAGAGCTATGATGAGCAGCCAGACGTCGCCAGAGAGAGAGAAAGAGGTAGAGCGAGCGAGAGAGAAGTGGATGCCGCTCTGAGAAACAGCTGGCAGCAGGTCAGTGACCTATCTCGCGCTCTGCGGCTTACGTGTGCTACGGTGTTTCATAATGAATTTTTGCCGTTTTCATCGTGAAACACATTACTGTATTTGAGGGTTCAGCTCTTACACCTATATTGCTTATACTATTGCGAATTATAACGTTTTAAAAGATCTCTGCAACTGATTTTCAAATAATAAAATTTATATTTTTTCCATTTTATTTTTTTATTGTTCGCCAAAATCTGTACGTACGAGCGAAGTGTACGTACGAACCGGGTGCAGTACGTGCGGGGTTTTACTGTAGTTCAAAAACAACATACACGACGTGTCTAACCTATGTCACTTGTGCCACTTTCGACCACTACCTAGTCACAGCTTCTGACGCTCGCGCAGCAGATGGGACATTAAGATAACACTACTCCCTTTGTTTTGCGGTTCAATCTCTCGCTTCTCTAGCTCGGCCAGCCGTGTGAAAAAAAATCTGCTTGCATAATGAATCTACTATGTGCACCAGTTTTTTTCACACTTCACCAATGTGCATGGAGAGGGATTTGATACTCAGTTTCAATTTGTTCACCAACAATAAATAAATACAAACATCAAGATGTTGATTATTCTTAATAAACTTGGATAACACATTCACAGAACAACTTTAAACCAACACAATGCTGTTTCATAATTTCTTGCCACCGACGTATACATTTACGGCCGAGCCGATTGTGTGTGTGTGGACACGAGCGCACGTGTGGGCTAGTGACACACCAGATGCGCTGTTGTCAAGAGTCGTATTGCCCTATGTCACACATATCCGAGACATGCACCCGACTTTTGGTAGTGTCAATATGAACTGTCGTGCTTTCACTTGTTGAAAGAATGATTTATAAACATTATTGTGTATATATCATTAAATGACATGATGGTAATTATATTTAATAGCATTTAGTTAACCAAACGGAAAACATAATAAAGCTTAAATAAACACAACATATAATTGTAATATCACAGGCACAAAGACAGCCTACAGTGTCCAAGGGCACGAGAAATCTGTGGCTTAAAAGTTATGATGTGCACATGATGAAGGTGAGGTGAGTGAACTATTGGAGTGGTTGGGTTCGGTGGTGGAAAAGAGACGGACGGGTCGCAGACCGGCCGGGGGATGGGAACGGGCATTCAGGCCGGCCGGCCATCGTGTCGCGCGGAAAGAAGGGACAGCAACGTATATTTTTAGAACAAACACACCGTGTGCGGCAGTACAGTTTTCGAGAAACAACTGTAACCATTTGCTGCCGTGATAAAATAATGCAACGCCTTTTTCTGCTATTTTCTTTAAATTACAAATTTTTCAAGCAATTTTTTATTTTTCCACGGTTCCTGGAAAAAGGGTCGTTACTTCGAGAGGGTGGTTATTCCAGGGGTCGTATAATCGAGAGTTGACTGTACGATGTACTGTGGTGTTTTCTGGCAGAGCATCTAATCACTACCGTACTTGCCGGCATATAAGACGACAATTTTTACATATATTTGGCCCTCAAAAATTACTGCTCGTCTTATATGAGGGTGCAAAAATTTTTGGTAGCCAAAAATCGTTTGAAAGCTAAGCTGTGGAGTTGTATGATGTTTCAAGGAATTGCATTTTTCATCACAAATAAAAACGAGTGCCTCGTTTATTTTAATAAAATTTACGGTACAAAATTTTGATGAGCGTAATTCATAATAAAGGACACTTCCTCGCAGCGAAGCGGCGATCGATGCGAGTGCGTGCCGAGATACTTTGTCTCGCCAGCCTACAACTCTCGGGCGGAGAAAACAAGGATCTAGGTCCGCATGCTTTCATCCTGTCTCTCGCAAGCACAAGACTCTCAGGCGGAAAAAACGAGGATCTAGGTACAGTATCACACATTCATGTGTCTGTCTAGCGCTAGGCTGGAGGACAACAGCAGCGCACAGGAATGCGATGACCTTACAAGCAGCTGTTGTTGCCCGGCGTTGCCATGTTGTGCGCGGCGTGCCTCAGTCCGGCGTTGCCAAGTCGTGCACACCTGCCGGCAAATGGAGATATCGCCGGCCGCCGCCGTGCATTTCCTTGGCTCGTGGGCACGCGGAGGGCAGTAGTTGCCAATGTTATTCGTTTATGTGACTACTGTGATGTTTATATGCCGGTAATAAATGCATTGAAAATATTTAAACTAAATATTTAATGATTCTGGTAAAGGGAAAAAAAATATTTTTCTGTCGGGAATTTCAAAATTAGTAATTTTTCAAGATTTTGTACCTTCAAAACCATGTCTCGTCTCATATGTGGGGTCGTCTTATATGCCGATAAATACGGTATATCAGTGTTGATTTTCCCAGCTGTGCCTATATGCTTGCTCAGTGTAACAGATGAGCAAGAAAGAATCTAGGAGCACACTGGCTTGGTGCCACTCGGCACGGTCAGAGCCAAATTTTCAGTTTTATTTTTGAGGGAAAAATGTGTGGGTGGTACATAAGTAAATATGGTATTAAATTTTAAATCATATGAAACAGTTTTTTAAAGTTACAAGAAGATGTGCGGTTAGAAGATCTGCCAACGCTCCAACCGATACAAGTCCAGATATCAATTTGAGCAAAGCTTATTACTCCCATGTCATTGGGATGAATGCATAATCAAAATTTTCTGCATCTTATTCATGTTTGAATGTGCAATTATAAAAGCCATTCCTCGCATAATTCAAGAATATCAGCTTGCAGAAAAAAGTGAGAAATGTCTGTAAATACAGTTTTGAACATCAGTATTATCTTTTATTCTCTTAGTTGACCTTGTTTTCCATAACCTACAACATTAAATATTCTTGCCTGTTTTACTTAACAGCTAGCAACACAATTACTCCACACAAAATCAAATCAATTGCACCAATCCCAGAGTCATTCGGCATACGACTTGTCTTATAGGTGAAGATTGAAAAGTCTTTTTAATATTTCCTCTTTTATTATTTTCATTGCTTGCAGTTGAAAATATGCTTATCATTCCTAAATGTTTTTTCAGCTACTACGTCAATAGTATAACTGATGTTTCTATAGGTCCATCTGGATAGAGTGAGCATTTAAGATTTAACCTTTGAAAAAGCAATTAATGCATATAATTTAACATTAGTTGACTACTCCTTGCATAGTGGGCAGCAAATTACCGAATGCAGTTCCGTGTATTCTGCTGTTTAAATACAAAGTACTGAAGTAAACTCAAAATGAAATCTACAGTACCTCTTTCTATTACAAATACATTAAAACTGTTATTTATAATTTTCTTTAGACACCCACTGACTGCACAGAGATTTACCAGCGTGCCATGCTGCATACGCTTAGGTCAAAATTCTTCAATAGATGGCGTCTAAGATGGCTTCGCATATTCAAAAACACTGTGAACATAGTTTCCAAATCATTAGAAGTTACTGTTTTTTTGTGATTTGTTACGTTTTTCAACTGCCAACATGTGTACTCTAAGTTCCATTTTAACTATGGAACAGCAATTATTTTTTCTGTTTCGAACATCAAGAAAATACTGGTCATTATTGCAGTACGTGGGATGTCGTGCATGGCAGTGTAACAGGATGGAACAATAAGTCTTGAGTAATGTGTTAATAGGTTGTGTGTTTGTTAGTGCCAGTTTAGTGTTTAAATGTGAATATAATGTGCAAACATTTATGCAATTTGTAATAGCAACAGTACATGTTGTATCAATTAGAGTCTATGCATAAAATCGCATATTATATAGATGTTAACTTGCATGTATTTACACGTTGGCCACACACGACAACAAAGATAATTCCCTGATTTCCCCAACAGAAAAACAACAATCTTTCAAAAGCACGAATGCTAAATTTCGGCAATTTTTTCCCCGTACTTTTCAATAAAGGTAAAGATTTCAAGCCCTTCTTAACCCTTCCTAACACTTGTATTGTCCAACCAGTGAACTTGAGAAAAAAATTACGTGCAAATAACAATGAACCTAACGATAAAGAAATTTACATGTATATGAGGTTATCTAGTTAACAAATAATGCTCTCAAAACTCCACTATTTTCAATTTTGCAACTTTTTTTAGAAGCTGAATATTAGCCATGCTAGAAAATTCCATGAAATTTCTCAGATGAACCAGAAATTCTTAAATCTCCTTCATAATTCCAGGTTATTCAGGTCTGTGGACATACTGTATGGAAGATAACATTCTTTTGAAGCAGTGTAACGTAGATGTAAACATGGTACAAGCCCATATAAATAAAAACCTATGGCATTGTTTATGTTAACATCCAGCGGAAAGATATAAACTTGACAAAAATAGAAATTAAGCAGTTTTTTAAGTACTCACTTCATCCTGAGCTACCTATAAGGCTACAGAATTGTGCAAGCAATGGTCTAGTAAAAGTTTGCACAGTAGTAAAAACAGTGCCAAAAAATAATACTCCAGAAACAGAATGCATCTGTGGAAGGATTTCTCCAGAATAAAAATGTTTTTCGCATTTACAACTTATACACCCTTGCAGTACTGGAATTCACTAAGTGATGGAAACACTGAAATGTCTGCAACTTGTGGATACAAACGGGTGGTAAAAATATTATTTTAAATGGCCTGTCCGCACTGGCCTGACAGAGTTTCTGTTCTCTTCACACTCACTATCGCTATCCAGTTCTACCAAGTAACAAGCCACATTCGAGAAACCCATCATGCTGCCGAGGTCCCGCTGACCTTCCCTCCGCACATCACGACACCTAGTTCCACCCCCATCCTGGGGGACAAAACCTTTGAAATTGAGGTGGCCCGTTATTTCCAAGAAATTCTTCGTGTCCTCTACGTCATCAGTTATGTCCACCATGTTGTAGCAGCTAGAAGAATCTACTGTTGCACTATTCGTGCCCGAGTTAACGTGCCTGATGGGGGTTGCAGTTGCGCGTAAACTGTCGCTGTACTGCTTCTGTAGATCCTTCATTGACGTGACCAGTGTATCTAGCTTGTCACGAGTCTCGTTCAGTTGGCTGCTGACGACTGCAATCTCGCTGCTCTTGCCAACATCAGCAACCTGCCAACACAAACCCACTTTAACAAGAATGTCTGCAACAAGCAACAACCAAATACAAACTAATTTCATTATAACTTTACAAATATTTTTGTCCTGTGCCTGTAACCACTGCTATAAACAAAGAATACTGAATAATCACTCATAAACCTACATTTATGATAAAATAAGCTTAATGTCATCTTGCATGTTTTTGTCTTAAGGGTGAATGACGATGCATTGATACTAGTACAATGTGACTACTTTGCAACAAATTTATGTACTATGATCAACCAAAAAATTTACAATAATTTTCAAAAAAGATACCAAAATATACTGAAGACAGTTTTATTACACCTCACGTACCAGCTCCTCTATCAGTGTGTGTGTATTTCTTGCGAGAGATTGTGGGCCTGCCATCATTTTGAAGGTGCATATTGCAGAGCAGAAAACTGTTCACAATAGCAACCTCAAACATCCAGAACAAAAGCTTTCTCCACCATTTCACTGACTAGCGCGTTAATTTGTAGCTTGCTACAAATTGATCAGCTGAGTCCACTCTGCCCGTGCAGTTGTACTGGCATACGACAGTTGGCTTCATCAGCTCTTCAACAACATTGTGCTTCATATCTTTAAATTCATTGTGTGGAGGTATTTTGTAGAGTGCCGAGCATGACGACATGTCATCATGTATGGCAGAAAGCCTTGATGATTAATCATGACGGTACCATTCAATTACTATACATGTTGAGTTTTTTTCCAGTTCTTGAGCAAATGGAAGACTGGTATAGTATCAGTCAGTGAAGATGTGAAAACGACAACCAGGATTGTTGGCAGCTAACTTTTCTGCCATGTGCAGTACAATTCTGGTCGTGAATGGCAGATCTGGTCTGGTAAGGTTTGCAGTGGTCAACGCTCCATAATACGGTTCAAAACAGTAGATGTTACCTGACCTTAAATCAGCTAAAAACAAAGACCTTTCAAGCCCCATTTCACAGGTTTCAATGGATGACTTGAAAAGAGGTGGAGCTTCAGTCAAGTGAGGGATACAATTCCTATCTTCATGGATACCGCAACCAAACATAACCTTCATTTAGGTGTTTGGCTTCACACGTCCCGGATGATATGTACGTCAAGAAAATTGATTATTTGTTTGGAATTTACCTCTTATTCAGGTAATCATTAATCTTACATACGTATTTGAGTATCTTAACAATGAAATTGAAACTAATATTTTGTACCCTTGCGTGCAAATCTATGAATGTGCAACATTTTTGCTTTCTGCAATTACTAACAAATCAGCATATTTGTAAACAAGCTTTGTTTCCCACAGTATTTCCCCTGCGGTGTGACGTCAGAGGGCGTGTACTTCAAATCGTCCATTGATTGCAGCATTTGAAACTGACTCTCCCTTTGAAAGCAACTGTCATTTCATCCACACTCACTCCAAAAGTTGGCACAAAATATTCTATGAATTAACTCTAAGGGTACTGGACAATGTTTTCTACTTTGTCAGACCTTAAATTATTCCTAATATCTGGGTTTGGAGGGGAAAAGTGAAGTGCCCAAAATAACGGCATGAAGCAATTTCGAGAAAACACATCCAAGTAAAAACTCTGCTTTTTGAAATATAAGTGGTTGTTTAAACTAGTGTCTCAAATTCCATATGGCATTGTTTTCTTCCATGTACGCCCAGAGAGATGGTACAATAACAATTGTTAAAAAGCCCCATTATGTCGTTTCTAATAGAATTAGTTATTATCTGATGTTGAACCTCAAATCGTAATGGTAATTATTTTTAAATATTTAGTTCATGTACAAACTAATTACAGTATCTTAAGCACTACAAGTGCTTATATAAACTAATGTCTCTAGCCCACGTGGTATTGTTTATATTCATGTACGCCCCGAGAACTGGTACGATAACAATGAAAAAACTTACTTTGTCGCTTCTGTTGTTAAACATCCCGTGGCCCAATTTATTTTCAAAATAATAAACAATTCTAGTCAAATCACATCCACTTTCATAACTTTCTATTAAACATGACCTCGGTGGCAAGCAAGTTTCCATTGGCTAGTGAGCAGCGCACAGCATAGAGATTATAGGAAGTTGGTTGTGACGCGTCCTCTGCGTCTTGTGCTTGCTGCTGTGGTCTATTGTTATTGTTGTCACTTGGCGTTGAGGTTATGTCTCGCTGACGTGCTCCGGATAGCTCAGTTTAGTCATTAAAAGGAGATGAAAACTATTATTATGATATTGCAAATTAGACTCACGTAATAAGGCAACTGTTTGTTTATTTTTTAATTTTACCTTTTACATTTTTTTTGCTTGCTTCATGAATATTGTACAACTGACGGTTTGGTCAACACACAAATAAACGGGAAAATGGTCAGATGTCCGGCGTTACCATGCCCGAACGAAATATATACGAAGCACTTGTTCGTTGCGACCGAAAGACAAACTGCTCTACAACACCTCGACCACCTCGGGCCAGCGCCCGGCACCAACTGTTCTACCACTAACGGCCGCCTCGGGCCCGCGCCCAGCACAAACTGCCCTCTCACGGCAACTGACATGGTAACAAATAGCGCACCACGGCAGAGTGATACAACAGACTCCAATCTTCCCAAAACCAGTAAAATGACACTTAAAACAGATCACAAAGGATTCCAAAATTTCCGCTTATAGGTTTTACATTGAAATAAAATTGTTTATCCACACAAATATAATAATTGGGGACAAAAAGTGCGCAACAGTGGAACTACTTTCGCGGCACAATACCCTAAGCAACCCCCTGTGATGGCTGACCTACGTGCGTCAATAACCTACGTCATGGAGAGAATTCCATGAAGCAAGCGATCAACCACAACGTCGGCGCCAGAAATCCTACAGCCTGG
>PNEQ01088088.1:0-20028 GCA_003012365.1 Medauroidea extradentata | reverse complement strand
TGGCTCTGGTCGTGCTCAGGTAGTTGGGAGCATATGTCTTCCGGGTGGATTACCTGGGTTGGCGTCTCTAGGGGTGGCATGTCCCAGTGTAGGGTGTGCCGCGTCTCGGTACCCAGGTGTAGCTGGCGTTGGCCGCAGTCAATGATGCACCGCATCTCTTGCAGCCAGGGTTGTCCCAGTATCATTTCTTCGTCCAATTTGGGGGTGACCAGGAAGATGGCGTTGGCGGTCCCTGCAGGCGCGGTGAGTGATAGGGTGGTTTCGCCGTCCACTGGAAGGAAGGTCTGGCTTTGAGCCAGCTGGGCTGTCTGCATCGTGGGCGTCACCTCGTTCCGCCTCTCCGGGGGTAAGGACTGCGTCTTTACGAAATTGGCCGTGGCGGCAGTGTCTAGGGTGGCAAGGATCTTCTGTTGGTCCACGCTGATCCACATTTGGGGAAGTCGGGCTGGTTGCTGGTTGCTTAGGGCCTTCAGGCCCTAGACCCTTTGTTGTGGGCTGGGCTGGCGGGTCTGTTCCTGTTCCCGGCCATGGAGTTTCCCGATGGAGGTCCTGGGTTCCTCTCTTGGTCCCTGGGAGGTCGGTAGCGGGCTTGCTTGGCTTTGTAGACCTCACAGTCTACATGGAAATGTCTTGCAGGGCAATACCAGATTTTGGTAATGTTGGTCCAGACGCTGGTTTGGATTTCTTGGGGTTGGACCTTGGGTTCGGAGCTCTGGGCGGTGGTTCTGCACTGCTGGTAGGTCTTGGCCCTGGTCGGTCGAGCTCCAAAGCTTTGGTCCTCTCGATTAAATCTTCCAAGGTGGGGGGCCGAGGGTTCCTCAGGAATGACCTCAGCGTGGGTTGAAGCATCTCTATGATGATGGAGACACAAGCTTCCTCTCCTCCTTCAGGATGTACACGGTCGTACATTTGGGCCTTCTTGCTGATGAACACCTCCGCATCTTCGTCGGCTCGCTGGTTGATGCTGTAGAGGTCATGGGTCAGCCGATTCATCACCTCTGTGCCTGTGAATCGGGCTGTCAATCTGTCCTTGAGCTGGGTCCAGGTGGCAACATACTCGCCGTACTTGTCCCACCAGGTAAGTACAGGTCCTTGTAGCTGGAGGCGAACTCGCTGTACCCAGTGCTTCTGAGGGATGTGGTTCTGGCATAGTTCCTCCTCACACTCTTGTAGGAAGGAGACTGCATTCTCGTGAGGTTTGCCAGAGAACTGTGGCAATAGGAGGCGCTCCGGGTTGCCTCTTTCGGGTGGTGCTTCTGCTCGCCTGGTCTCTGGTTGGGGCTCTTTCGCTGTCATCTTACATACACGACAGCGAAATGAGAGTCCCTGGAAGTCTCTGGGTTCGTCCGGCCATCCTAGGCAGGCGTGGTAGACCAAGGGGCAGGTGATGCATTGTATTTGGTAGTTGCCTGCGCCGAGGCACTGTGGTTGGGCGCACTGGAGCTGTTTCCGCTTGCAGTCGGCACATCGGTACTCCAGGCCTTCTGTATTCTTCGGGGTGTCATCCCACCCTAAACAGGTATGGTGATACTCTTGGGTGCAGTGTGCGCAGGCGATGAGGTATGTTCCTCTGTGGGTGCATGTGCTGAGGGCGCATGGAGGCGCTGGTGTATCGTTCGTCTCCTCGTTGTCCATTTTGGGGTTTCTGGGCGCCACGAAGTTTTCTTATCTCTGGAGATGACTTCGAACTCGGATGGGCTTCTCAGGGGTGGCTTTCACTGGTAACTTCTCCTGCTTGAAGTCCCTGCTTCAATCTTTGCCCCACGTTGGGCGCCACGAAAGAAAAATTTGTCGCCACTCTGCTGGCAAAGGGTGTTGATTTTAGGTTGCCTTCAGGGTGCAATGAGGTGTGAGCACGAGAGTTCCCTGAAGGGGAGGGGAGGCTGCTAAATGTCCCAAGGAGAGTGGTTTTCCGGGCAGTCGACACGACACAGTCTCTCAGCAAAGCGGGAAAATTCTCACTTTTTATAAAGGTGGTAGGCTTGTTGACCACTCACCATTCTTAGAAGAGCTCCCTCAGGAGGCGGCGTTTTCAGTCCGACACAGGCTTCGGCTCGAAGTCGGCTTCCCTCTTCAATTACTGGATGCGGGGGTGTGGTAATGTTGTAGTTTTTCCGGAGTTTTTATGGGGCTGATTAAAGGTAGCTGAAGGCGGTGAAGATCCCTAAGGATGCAGCTGAAATTATCTCGTTTGCATCTAGGTGGCTTATTCTCTGTGTTCTGGTATTGACGGCAGAGTTTGGAGAGTGTTGTGGATTGTTCGGCGGTTCTCTGAGGTGGGGGAATTACTCCCACAGATATCTTATGTTCACTTACAATGGCCTGTCGGCGCTTAGCTGCGGCTTCTGCCTTACGACCTTCTATCGATGCTCGCTCCTCAGGCGAGATAGTTATAATTAAACACTGAGAATCAGACATTTAGTATTCTTAGGAATGAAACTATAGAAATTCGTTCTGAACTATATATTGTTGCTCCTTAGTACACTTTTACATTCACTGATTTTTATACACTGGTTAGTTCATTCGGCTTCTTACTTACACAACTTTATACACTACTCAGTTATACGATTCACAATACTTGACTGCGTGGTCCTTTATACACGGAGCCCCGGAACTTTTCACGGACTTGGCTCTACTTCCGCCTCCGGCGGTCACAGATATACGCCTTGTGGCGATTCGCGGTAGGGTGCGTTCCCTAATACTGCCTGCGCGGCTAGGGCGCGTCTCCTTCAAACAGTGCTTTCGGCACAAGAGTAGGTAGGACCAGGTTTCCGCTTACTTCTCAGTAAGCAACCTGTATAGAGGATGGGTAGAGGGGTTTGCGCTTACTTCTCAGTAAGCAACCCACGGAAGACTTCTCAGTAAGCAACCCTGGGGTAAAGTGGACGTCAGGTTTCCGCTTACTTCTCAGTAAGCAACCCTTTCGAGGTAGGGGGATGGTGCCTAGGCTTGCTCGGAGAGGAGGCCCGAGCCCTAGACTGACGATTTGGCTAGGCGAGCGCCCGCCTTATATACCCCTGAGGGGGCTTAAAGTCCCGTTAGTGGGTGGTGAAAATGGCCGCTGCTGGAGATGAGGCCGTCTGCTAGCCAGCAGGCGCACCACTCCAACACCCACAAATCTCCCACACTCGGCAAAAAATACGTGACTCTATTTAAACATTCCCGCAGGGCCGTGGAAATGTCCGTGTTGCCAAAAAAGAAAGAAACCAAACAGTAAATAAATACACAGACTTTACAATAATTACATACACACTTTTTCTCTTAAAAGTTCATATTTTTCCGCCTGGCATTATTTGTATTGCGTCCATCTGTTTGTTTACATTGGTTATGGCGGGCGTGAATATATACATACAAAACTGTAAATATAACATCTCTAAACCTTTAGTTTTATGTTTTACGGCAACACGGCTCACAATACTGGATTTAGATGACCCTTTGGGTGAAAATAAGGTAGGCCTAACTCTTACATATTACTAATATTACGGGGCCGAGCGTAAAATATCTCTAAGCACCTTGCAGGGTGCGTCAAGCTACTGGCCTGGAATGGCACTTAAGTTTGTATTTATTCCTAGAACTTAAAAGTTTGTGCAGCTGCAACAGTACAGCAGCTACTGGCCTGGGCTGGCACTTCAGTTTGCGTTCCCGCTAATGCTCACTTTAGCTCTTGGCCTGGCAATAAGGTAATGCTGTCACCAGCGTAAATTTTCTACTAATACGTGAAAATAAGGTGACTACAAACAAACTTAGTTTTGTACGTATGTCAAGAAGGCTCTGGCCACTAGGTTAACCTATTGAATAAAATGACTGAAGGTTGAGCATCAATTAGAACTGAACATATTGTTCCACAGTTGCGCAACGTTTCGCTGACTAGACTGGCTTCATCAGGCGGCGAGTTCAGGTACACTGAGTAATGGCGATGGTGGAAGTGGCCAGGGAGCAAACTAGCGCAGGCCTGCCGTTTTAATGGATTTTATCCATTTTAACGGTTATTTAAGGGTTAAAACGGATGTATATAATGCTAGACATTCGCTGATATTCCCAACACCTGTCTCTCAACAATAGACACAATAATTGACGAACATGGATGGATTAACGAGATTCTGTCATCTTTTTTGTTTACTGTGCACCTAGAAATCTTTTCTTTTTGTGGAGAAAAAGTCATGGTATAGGCTAGTAAATACAGGAAACATTTATGAATTACTTTACACCAAAATAAATCTTAAAGGAAATTTTTTTTAAAACACCTCATAATGGCCACATCCCATATTTTGGCCCAAAAATTTTGTCAAAAACATGTTTACTTGCGGCGCTGTGATACAAGCAAACTACATTACATTTGAGGCCATAGAAAAACTCATGCAGATATATTCATTATTCAACAATAAGTAGCTGGTTCAAAATGTTCATAGTTTCTCTAAACTTGTTCTACAAATTTTTACAAATAGGATAACGGGTGGAAAGTTTTACTGCTATTTTAATGAAACTGGTTAGAAAATAATTCAATCTGTAAATACATTTACAGTAGATAGTTTACAGTATAACATCTGTTTTTCACAGTACATATTAATAATTTACTGTACATATTTATTTCACTATCAAAATTTTACAGCAAAAATTGTCTAATAATACTTCAGAAAAGTACGTAATCGTAAATTGAAAATATTACAGGATTTTTTAATGCTAATTACAGGATTTTGAAAACTAATTTGGTGGCAGCCCTGAACTAGGGTGTGGCAGGAAAATTCAAACTGAAGAAATGTGGGGGTTTAGGGTATTCTGGTGCTACAGTTGTGATTATGCGATGGTGAGACTTGGGAGTTGTCGAGATTTGGTTACCTTAGTTCTGAGCTTTTGTTTGAGGTTGGCAGGGCTCTCACCACTTTGGGGCTGTGTAAGGAGTCAAAGTTCTGTTTGTGTGATGCAGCATGTGCTGGACACTATTGCATTCTCAATTTACAAGCTATTCTTTTCATACAGCTTAACTAGTGTGAAGGCATGCCATAAAAAAATTATGCTCTTTAGCAGTTACACTCCCTGTTTGCCGAACTACGGTAGTGAAAAAAACTATTACTGGATAACTGCTCAAAGTGGCATAAGTGAAGCGGATTTGGATCTTCAAGAATGTTGTTTCTTAAGAGGAGTCATCGACTGACGCATGGATTGCATTGCTGCGTGTCGCGTGTATTCTTTTTTTATGCGAAACTGCTTAACTTATTCATATTATGTTTATCTACAAAAAGAACACACACTTGAAACTATGCTTCTATGTTTTAAAAAATTCAGCTTTCTTGTTAGAAACATGATTTTCGGGCCTCTCAAAATTGCTAAAAACTGGTTTTTTAGACTGCTGTAACTCCAAAAATATTACCTGAATTAGTAAAGTGCAAGCGAGAGGCATGTGTTTGTCTTTAGTACATATTATTCATAAATAAAATGTTGTTGTCACTACTTAAAGTCCCGTTGGAAAATGACTTCAACGAAAACCTTGCATGCCCGTTTGGAGCACTGCGAATAGAGGTGATATGCTTCTCGTCAAGCATGGGACACTGGCTCTTATTGCTACGCTGTTCCCACACGTCAAAGGTGGAAGGAAAGTCGACACCAGTGAAGACTTCTCTTAACTAATACGTTTACAAAAGTGTAGAAGCAAACACATATTTATTATCTTGGAGTTCGGCCATTTTAGTGTTGTTTACAACTGTTAATATAGCGGTTACACACAAATCTTTTGTGAATATTCTTTTTTTTTGTGATGGGACACTTGTCCCAAAACAGTAATAAAATTATTATTATTTATTATTATTTTATGATCAGAAAGAAATGTTTTCTTTTTTTCCTTTGTTCATGGAAGCATGAACTATTAGTTCGTTATTGACTGTGGATGTGTCTGTGTGATAAGGCAGTGCATAGCGTGATGCAACAGGCTGCGGACGTGTGTGCGGGGAAGGTCCCAGAAACTTCGGGCCAAGATGATGATGGAAAACCAGACTTCTGTGTGACAGTTTCGTGAGTACATTTTTTCAGCTGAAATTCTTAAATAACTGAACAAAGTGTTAGTTTTAAATTTTAATGCACATCCAGGTAGCATACATAGCTACTGGAGAATGTACGATATAATCCCACTTATCCATTCTATTTACAGTATAACATCCCCACTTACATTTTCCTGCCTATAAAGCTACTTTCTCTTGGTGCACAGATATGTTTTCCAATAGAATATTACCCTGTTACAAAGTTTTCCCATTTACAGTCAAATCTCTTTAATGCAAACCTGAAGGGACCAAAATTTTGGCTGTTTATAATAATGAGGTTTGTATTAAGAGGTGTTTGCTAAAACCTTAAAATGTTTCTAAAATTTTGGTCACTGTTTATCCCCACAAATCAAGTAGACTTTTCACTACAATAACTTCCTTTTACTTGAGAATCTGATATTGCATGGTTTAATGCATAAACAAAAGTTTTATTAAACATTAATTATTTTATCTATTGTCCCATTCCAAGGGGAATAAAAATTGCTTTATATTAATGAGAAATTTGTATTAATAGGGTTTGTAGTAACGAGGTTCCACTTTATTAAGTCTAAATTTCTCTGGTCCCTTGAGAAATATTATAACAGGGTTCTTGCAAATATAGCCTACTCCAATTAACAAAATTCCTTCATAATCACAAGTTGTTGCACTCTAGTCAATGAGGATGAAGTTATAAGTACATAGTGTAATTTTGGGTTCATCTTGGATGCCTGCTCGTGGCTTTAAACAAAGTTTAGAATCTTTGTTTCTCAACTGACGTCCCAGCCTTTTCCTTGCCTTCTTCGAAGTTACTTACAGTATTCATGGTGATGTGACATAATGTACAGTGGAGTGTTTATAGTTGGGCTGAAGACTGTTCCTAGTTCTTTTGTTGCTTTCCCCCCTCCTCTACCCTATGTCCTAGAATCCTCTTGAGGTGCACACATGTATTTTTATGGGGTGTAGCAACCCTTGCCACCTGTATACATCTCCTCGTCAGGACCCTTGTGCATTACAAGCATGTGAGATGAAATACTATATATTTTCTTTCTATGCCATTTCATTTGGTCATGAGGTCAGTCTCCAGTTTGGTGTAAGGCTACTACAAATGCTACCCTCGTACAGTGCCCACTTCCCACTTGTTTGACACACCTTCTAGGAAAGGAAGAGCATTCAGTTTCTACCACATGTTAGACATAGTGCATATTGTTTATCAATGTTGGGGTACCTGGAACCACTTCACTTTGATATTTGTTTTATGTCTGCGTCTAAATTTCACATGCGTGGCTCTGCCTCTGGCCTTTGTCTCAGTCAGCCTGTTACTGTGGAACATTTTGCATTGCCTTGCACATCACATGCATAATGTTCTCCTCCCCCTCATGGTACTCGTGCCAGCAGTGTTTTAGTTCACTGAAATTTTTCTTTTTCTTTCTGTAGTCTGCATAAGTAACAAAAAAAAGCCTTTTTTCTGCATTTGTATCAGCTAATATTTGTTTCACTTTGTTCTGTCCTTGACAGATAGCCACAGCTACACAATACTTATGCACCTCACGCTGCACATTGTCATTCTGGCAATTGCCACCACCACGTAAAACTGTATTCTCAATAGAGCTACACGACATGGCCAATGAAGATTGTACTACAACACACTTTTTTTCATACAATATCAGCTTTATCAAAAATGAGGCAAGTATCTTGCATGTGTGTTGGCACAAGTGGCTTAAGCATCTGGTATGTCTCTCTAACCCGCACATATACATGTGTGTGCACACACACATGCATACGATCAACCAGTGCTGATACATTGCCGTAGGCTGACAACAACTATGACCTGGCTTAAGGACAAGCATCACCGCAACGTTCTTCGCCTGAAACTTAAATTTGTGCTGCAGCACTGGTTTTCGGCCTGAGCTGGAGCTAAGGTTTGCATTTCTGTTGTTGCACACTTTGGCTCTTGGCCTGGCAGTAGTTTATGCTGCTGCAGGCGCACAATTCTCTACTAGTACACCAAATTAAGGTGACAACAAATAATTGTAGTACTGTGTACATAACTTGTGGGATACTATGGCATTCTCAATTTACAAGTATATTATTTTCACTTGACTTTTTTTTGTCTGTGTGTTAAGATATGCTGTAGTTAACTTAACTCAGTATGGTTTATTTTTCAGTATTTATTTTAAATCTTAAATATTGCGATGTGATGTTGTCGCCTCTGGTCAGGAATATTGGTAAAGGGGTGTATGAAGCTAAGGTTTTTGTGGACATGAGACTTGTTGGGTATTAGCTACAACACAGCAGGTAACAGCACTCCCCCCTTATCTGACAAGTGTTAATCAGAGCGAGCAGGGCGAGAATGCCTTTGGGCAAGGGACGAGATTCTCATAAACTGAGCGAAGGTCTTGAACACTCACCTTAAAATAATGTGTCTTAGTAGGCGTCTTTTGTGAGTGGAGATGTACTTAGGCGGGTGCCACTTATCAAGTAGTCTTTGAATAAGACCAGACTTTGGTTTTATCGGTGACTTCAGGGAGCTAATCAGAGGTTAGTCTCCTATACTCCCTGAGACTCTTGCAGACACATGGTGCTTCGGTGGTCGGGTCACTGCTGACAGTTTGAGTTTGATATTGTCTACAGAATTCCAGAAGCGTGGGAACTTTGTCTGGTAGATCACTCTGGAAGGATCACTCAGCTTATGTCCAGCTGAACAGGATTACACTGCACCTTTCTGAGTCTAGAAGCTTTAAGTTTAAGTTCCTCGATACTACTGACGTTACTAGAATTGGGTAGGTTTTCTGACACTTCAGACATTTAAGAAACGAAGTAACACGCAGTTCAAAGTTAACACAGGTGTATTGAATCTTGAACAGGTACATATATATGTACAATGCACTGTCACTGGTTACATATGAATATTCACAGTTTGATCGCAGTTTTACTTTACAATTGTTCAGTTATATGATACTTTGCTTCTCTTGGCGTGTATTGGAAACTGATCTTACTAGATGAAAGATAGCCAGGCTTCCGGTCATAGTCTGTCTGAAATACTATACTGACTGCGTAGGATGTTCTGATACTAGGATAAATTAAAAATGGCGTGTGCGCAGGTAAAGTGTATCACCAGCGCCACTAGGTGTCCCTTGTCATTCGAGAGGAGGTTTGAAAAGAAGTTTGGGTTAGGTTAAGGAATGTCAGGGCTCGTGACACTAGGTAAGGATACCCAGAATTGGAGCCTTGCGAACGTCACCCACTTGCGACGGACTGTTTTGCGTGGGCTGATGGCACCTCACGGACGTCACCCAACAGTATGTAAGGAAGAAGGGTAAGGTAAGGGTATTGTGAAGGAGCCTTGCGTAGGTCTCCTACTCAGGAGGGGAGTGTCAAGGTAACCTGGAGGCTAGGCCGGGTCCATTACGACTGACTACCTGGGCTGAAGGCCCTTCTTATATACCCAGGCTCTAGGGGGTCAAACAGGGTGGGTGGCCTCCTGAAGGGGGGAGGGGATAATGGTACCTTACCTTGATGAAGGTGGGCTGCGGTAGTAGGCAGGCCAACTATCCTGCGAGAAATAATGCAGCGTGGGCGCACAAAACTACTAGCAGCAGCAAAATTTCCCCTACTGACCTGATGCACATGTTCCACGTAAAAGAGAATAAAACAGATACTCAAAACATGAAATATCAAGGTTACTCATGTGACATTTTACAATAGGGTGTTTCACAAGTCTGTGATTTCAGGTTATCTATGCACGTGGCCTAGAGAAGTACATAACAAATTTGTAAATAACAGTAATACAAGCATATAGGCCGTTCACAATAAAGTGAGCACTGCATAAAATTTTCTTTCAGCCTCTTTGCAACCATCTTTATTATTTTTAATATGAAAACTTTTGTGTAGCTAAAATCCAGTGTAAAGGTTTCAACACTATCAAAAGTTAACATCTGTTGGCCCAACAAAACATATTTTTAATTAATTACAAGTTCTGCTGAGTGCTCAGTTTATAGTGAATGAACATCCTATAGGAAAATACGTACAGTATTACCAACAGTAAATATTATTGGGAACACAACATCAAGTAGTATAATAAAAAAATATCCTACTTTACGCTGAGAAAAAAAGGGGTAAGGCACTGCACCTTTGCTCAGCTTCCTCCTGGGTATGGTGCAGTTTACATCACCCCTTACCTTGTTGTAATGCTGTTGCAATGTAGCTGGTTGCTTTGACATGATTCCACCTCCTGACTGCAAAATTTCATACCAAGATTGGCCTAGTCTTCATCAGCTAAGTCTGTCATTCATCTTATCATCCTGTATTTCCATCAAGTTGTAAAGATTTTGACAATGATTTTTAATCAAACTACTATTAGTATTTATTATTTGGTGTCTTTACGAGGTATTTAATTTACATATACACTCTTAGATCATTGCTCATTAAAAGATTTCCCATGCAGGTTTATTAGCTAGCTACTTCTCCATCAATTGGCGACGCCAGCCGTGTAAGGGAGGTAATCATTTGATGCCATCCTCTCTAATATTCTGCTCCAGCAATAACATACAATAAAACTACACTTGCTGTGCAGCCACTTCCGACACTTGATTATATCAGTACTGTAAAAGAATGTTGGATATTGTTCTAACAACTACCAGTTACAAATTATGCTACTGTACGTGTATTATTTTTCGTCCGTGGTTTCATTTATAATGTACATTATGAACTAAGTATCTTCGCCAGAAAGTTAAAACATAATTTTAATTGTAAATATTAATTTGACGATTTGCATGGACAGACAATGTGTGTGTTTTAGGCCATTGAATGTGCCACTTGGGGGGGGGGGGATGAAGTTTGTCCAATTCTGCATACAGTTCCTCTTAATTGGGTGCAATTACCACTCGCGTATTCGCCGCACATTTTGGACCTAATTTTAGGCCCAAAAAATGGGGTTCGGCCATTATGAGGGGTTTTCAAAATAATTACCTTCTAAATATTTTTGGTGTAAAATATAACAAATGTACTTTTTTTCTATATTTACTCATTCATAGAGTGACCATTTCTCCAAAAATAAAGAAAAAGATTTTGTGGGTGTATAGTAAATATGTAAAAATTAAGAGACTATAAAATCTCGTTAATCCATTCATGTGTGTCACTCAATGAAAGTCGTTTAAAATTATCCTGCATAAGACATTTACATTTTACGGTCCATTACATGTACGCTATTATTTCCCGTGAAGTAGTTTACAAACAAATCAGATTCACGCTTAAAACGTCACAACTCTCCAGAATCTGTTACGTTATCAACAGAGCATCATCAACCAGCGAGCGTGACTCATCGTGTCAACAGCGCATCAACCAGCGAGCGCTACTCATCGTGTCTACAGCGCATCAACCAGCGAGTGTGACTCATCGTGTCTGGTACCTAGATGCTCGGTTCTGCCGCCAAGTCTAACAGGCACGAAAAATGGAGGATCTAGTTTTACGTGCCGACACACCGAGCTTCCGATCGACAAACGTTTCAACGGTCGCGTTTTGCAGATCACATTTTTACCATCCTGGCTAAGATGTTTTCTCACCGAAATCCATAGCAAAACCTGATCCCTTGGTAAACGTCTTAACAGAGTTTTACTGTATTGTGTCCCCTGTTGTAAAATATGGGATGCGGCCATTATTTGGGGTTTTTAAAATACTGCTTTAAGCCTTTCAAAATAACGGTGGGGCCATTATGCGAGTAAATACGGTATGTACTTACTCCATACACTATTCTCTTACATTTTTAGTTATCAAAAGATAGGATATAAAATTTATTATATAGTACAGTACTATGAGGATTTTAATTTCATATACATATTAAATTTCGACACCTTACTCGGCCAACCCCTTGTTCACTGAAATCTTGTGAACATGTAGTAGGATTGACCCCTAAAATCTGCAGTCTACACCTGCCTAAAGTAAACTCAGATGTTTTAAACATGTTGTAGGTGTAGAGTGCAAATTCCAGCAGTCAAGCCTACAACATAATCACAGATTTTAGTGGATAAGTGTTTTGATGAGTAAGGTACAACAGTATAAACTAATACTGTCCCAAAAGTCAGTGAAGCAGAATTTGATTAATGAATTTGAATAAATTTGATAACTATGCCTCCATTAATGATTTTGAAATTTCCAATTATTGTATTTTAACATTTTACAAATAATGTTTGGAGGCACATTTCCCTGGTGGCTAGATCCAGATGTTGTCGGAAGAGCTCGGTCATTGTACAGTAAATGATTTTTGCTGTAAAACAGGTTGTGGTTGTGTGTCACATGATGAACTTTATTAACTTTATTTTCTAGTAACAATTGTTGATGGCTGTTGTGCGTATGGTGTTGGCAGGCAGGACCCACTGGACAGGTTCCTGAGCTTAGAAGAGCATGCCCGTGTGACTGCTCGGCTTCAGGATCTGCTAACCTCAGTGTGTGACTGCGCCCACGAGCGTCTGGCTCAGCTGGTACTTGCCCAGGCTCAGCAGCAACAGGGAAGCAACTCCACGGTGAGCTCCTGTATTTAAGCTGGTCATTACTCATTATGTACCTCCAGACGTTAGAAGACATTTCAGTAACCGGCCAGGGAGTGGATTTTTTTATGCTCTGCAAGCCATGAGACACGCTTACTGGGACATTGCTAATGTTTTTGAACATTAATAAATAGCAGTATTATCACACTCATTTGTTTTGTAAAAGAACTGAGCAAGACAATATTTGGCCTACAGGCTTTTCTTAGTTAATAACTTACATCGTTCAGTGGCATCCTGTCCCTTAATTTTGGCGTATTGCATTTTCACCACCTCAAGTTTTACCGTTTTCTTACATTTGGCTGCAATTTTTCACTTACGTGAACTTAGCTTATAGAGTAGGCTTTTCTCCCTTAAACACCACTACTTGATGCCGCAATAATCTTAATATTATTTTTTACCTGTTTAATCTGTTATTGTTATTGTCTAAACGCAAATATTGCTGGCCACGTGCGTAAATATTTGCACATAAGAACACTGACATTTTAGACGTAGGAAAGATCTCTTTTAAGTGTATTTCTTTGTATACAATAACCTTGCTAATTTTTGTATGTAAATATTTACGTAAATAATATTTTTTGTTGTAATCAGACATTGAATAGCTAACCAGGGATTTTTTGTAGCTAGCGAGAGTTTATCATGCACCAACACAGCAATATTTGTCGAAGGGTAGTTGGCCTCTTTGCTCCTGCAGCCATCCTCACCTCCTGATAACAGTATCTCTTCCCACCCAGGAGGCCACCCACCGTCCTGAGTGGTCCATGTCCAAGAGGAACCACTCACTCCTACTTCCCCGCTGATGGTAGAGTCAGAGAGGTGCCATCAGCATACCTACGCCCCAGAGATTTACTCCTTTTGTACACACTACCGGTTGAGTCCGAGAGGTGCCGGTAGTTCACTTACCTCAGACCACCGCAGGTGATTGATGTCCGAGAGGTGCAACTTGTATGTATCCGTATAACCTAAGTTACCCCTGGTGACATCCTCTATCTTACCGAATGCATACACCAACCTCCCATCTGAATGTTAGATACACCCGGTAGGGACCACCACAGATGGCTCACACTCGCACCGTTTTATTGTATTCGCACTTCACTCTCAACTCAAAGTCTTTGACCGGAAGTTTGTCCGGCAGTAATTCAGTTTCCGTTTCCCACCACATGAAAGTGTAGCCCAGAAAGTGATCAGTTAGTTGAGAGGTAATGTTCAAGAGTAATTGTGACTTGCTGTAATTGTTAGTGTTAATACCAGTGTACAGCCAATTCGTGCTTTATTTGAGACAGTGATTCTAAATTTAATCCAAGACTTGTGTTTATTCTTTCAATTTAATTGTTTGACATCTTAGAAATTGATTGGCTCCAAGTGATAACATTTGTGGTATAGAGCAGCTCAACAGAAATATTATCAGTACAACCCTAAATCAGTGGATTTTACGAGCATTATCTTACCGGCAATACCTTTGCCAGGGAAATGCCAACTCTCATGGAGTTGTGCTCCCGATTCCAAGCAAGCTACTGTTAGTGAGTAAGCTCCTGAAGACACTCCAAGCTTTGGAAAGATCCTGAGAAAAGTCTGCCGTCTTATGAAGCCACTTAACAGCCTGTACAAAAACTTCTAAATGAATTGGTATCCGTTTAATGCATCTCAGCCAAGAAAAGGACACTACTAGATACTTTATTCTAGGTGAGTTATGTAAACCTACCCCAGAGAGTTCACTGTTTCTAGCTCACTCTGTATTCACCCCTTAGACTAATGCTCGTGCAACACAAACACACGACGAGCCATTGTCCTTCTAGACATCTATCTAGACTAACCCCAAAATATAGGCAACAGTTATAATTTTATATGATTACCATATTTGCTAACCTTATAACAAATTATATGCTATTAAAGCTTTTACTTAAAAAAAAAATTTTTTGGAAGAACAATGTTTCTCCCAAGTCATGTGTAAATATGTATTAAGTGTTCTTATTTCGTAGACTATCTTTAATTCCCCATGTTGGAGTCAAGAGATGCCCCGCTTCCTCAAGGCTAAATGGGTGAGGGTGGTCCACAGGTGAGGCACCGTTGATTTGGCTAGCTGTAGAGAGAGAGCTTTAAGAGACTCCTCCTGTGGATCGATGAAAAGCCTAGCATGTTCAGGGAGAGTGGTGTCCCTTGTGTAGGGCTTTTGTGCGAGCAGAGGAGGGGGGTTTCAGAATTCTTTATATGGGTAAGGTCGATGTCCACTCACCTTATTAAAATAACTTTCTGAGCAACCTTTTCTTATCGTCAGATAAGGGTGCGGTTCGCTTGGGCATTCGGCGGTCCTCTGTGATGATCTCCTTAATCCGCTGGTGCAGGAGAGCAGGCCTAGGGGGAGTCTTGATAGGACTCAGTAACTGGATCTGTTGGCGCTGGATTTCTCTAAGTATCTTGCTGAACCGCACGTGTTTGCGAGTTCGGGCCTGAGGGGCCGGAAGCTGTTTATAGTGAGCGCTGAGCTCAGACAGGGTAGGCTCAGGGCCTGGTAGTTTCCGCAGTTCCGGGATTAGACCGGCAGGATATGCATCCTTTTGGGCGACTAACTGTTGTCGCGCCTTTGCGGCTTGCTGTCGAGGACTCAATATCTCCTCCTGAGATGAGCGGGCCTCCGATTCAGACATTTAATTCAGAAAATAAAAGAATAAATTGCGTTTCACTGGTTATATTGTTGACTCGTTCAAAGTACATACACAAGTTCACAAAACACTTTACAACTCTTCCTGTTTTCAAGTCTTTGTACACACTTTACAGAATTTACAACTGGTTTATATTTCTCTCGCACTTTACTACTGCAAATACTACTGATTAACACAACTTTGCCACTGAAATATGATACTACTGACTTATCACTGGCACTCTGCCACGTGTATAGACTGCTTCGCGGGAGCCTCCGATTACTGAACTTCCGCTTTCCGGTGGATACTGCTGGCGCGCCTCGTGGCGGCCGATAGAGCTGCACAAGTGGGTGCGTTCCCAAAGCTACTGCGCGCTAGAGTGACCGACTCGCTACGTCGTTTCTAGACACTCGGGAGGTAGAGTAGGTTTGGGTAGGAGGACTTAGGTGGCAGTCTCCCGCCACAGCCCGTAAGGAAGGAGCGAGGGTTTAGGTGGCAGTCTCCCGCCACAACCCCGGATAGGTGGTAGTTGAGGGTAAGAGGGTAGGAGGGTTTAGGTGGCAGTTTCCCACCACAACCTGTAAGGTTTATTACAATAAAATAGTATTTGATTATTAACAAGTGCAAACAGCGTAATATTATGTACATATTCAGAAATCGGCAACACGTGGTTACGTTTTAGGCCTAACCTACAAATACAACCAAATCAACTTAAAAAGGGAAGCGAGCTTTAGTATGGATATTATTAAGGACGCAGTGGCGATGCGTCAGAGTTTTGTCTGTGATAGGGAAGTGCGGAATCCCTACCATCAAGAAAATTCCCGGGAAAAAAGGCTAACTGATATCTCGGATGAAGAAACCTTTTCCTTGGGAAAAGTTGTCAGGACAAAAAAAAATATTTCAAAATTTTTCCAAAATTTTTTTTTATTCCTGAGACAAAGAATCACTTGTATGCTCCCGAGACAGAAAAGTTAGGATCCACTACAGTAGTGGAAAGAGAAAGACACACATTTTCCATCTTTCAGCAATTTGGCAAAGTGCTGTGTTGGTATTCCAGCATCTGAAGCATCAAGTGAAATAATGTTCCCAACAGCTGAGAACATTAACACAAAATGAGAAAACCTTAATATTGAACATGTTGAACTTTTTTTCTTGCATGAAAACAAAGGTGCGTTGAATTTTTTAATTTTAATTTTTTTTTTATTATTATTAAAATTATAAATTAATCTTAGAAGAAAAAGTTATTCCAACTTTGTGTGAATCAGGTTTGCGGCGAGTTCGTGACAGTGTGAAACGTGCTTCTGTTGACTGGGGTAACTACACCACCCCCAGCTGCCCTCCCCCACCCCCCTCTTTTTTTGTTCCATTAATCCTTTCGCCGCTTGGATGCCTCAGACAAATTCTTCCGGCTTGAAAACTCAACCCCCTACTCATCTGAAGCAAGTGCATTTCTCTCAAAATAAAATGACACTCTTTGACGTGCGTCAAGATCCCGTATTTCTGTAACCATTCACGGTCATTGTGCATTAAACTTTGTGTAATTTCTGCTTTGGTTTATTAATAACAATTTTGGGTAACAATTTTTAGTTATGAATTTATATACAACTTTTTATTATGAGTTTTTACTACAACTCTTGGATCACTGCTTCGGATTATGACGATTTCAGTATTTGCATTTTGAACACTGATTTCTGACACAATTTTTTATAAGATAAGCAGCAAAAGGAATAGTGTGTCTTGCTACCAAATACTGTACGTGATCATTTGCCCGCCCAGCAGACGCTTCTGCCGCCCACGCAACCACTCAACACTTAACTGGAAATATTTAGAAAGGGAGATGAGGCAAGCTATCTTCTTTCCTGTGTGTAGGCAGGATGCTGTGTCTGAGATAAGATTTCTCATAATTGTTAACTGGAATTACCTGCGATTAATGTGGACATGTTCTAGGCTTGGGAACAGCAGAAAATCTTGTTGTAGTAGAAAAGAAAGCAAGCATATTTCTTCTTACAACTGCACCAGTGTTATCTGAGTAAAAGTCTATGTACGCTTTTCAACTGTGTAAACTAAGCTAAAAAGACGCTCAGGTAAATATACACGCACTTCACACTGTGTGTGCATGTGTGTGTGTGTGTATGCGTATGTGCATGCGCATGTGTGCCTAAGTGCACCAAGCAAAAAAACTGGTGAGATAAAGAGAAGTTGATAATGAATGCGAAAAAATATAACACTGTAGGAGAGGCTTTCCTTTATTTGATTTATAATGACTGCCCAGCTACATGAGTAAAGAACACGATTAAAAAAGATGTCTAGCTATCAGTAGAGCCCTTCAGCTGCGTGAGTATAGTAAACAACTGCTGTTGAAAGTGACACAAGTGAGGCAGTTTTGAAAAGTGTCTGTAATTTTTTACTGACCTCTTTTGGAGCCCTCACAAAATACATAGGTGTGTTTCAGTTCAAAATAATTACAAGTACCTAACACAGCATAGAACAAAGATTGTCGTTAATGTACTTGGAAAATATTTCATTCTTTCATTCCTCAAGTTTCTTATAAAAAAAAAGTGTGCATGGTACATAAGTAGCAGGTATGAGATGTACGTGGGTGTTTATAAAATAGAAAATCATTAACTAGGTAATTCACATAGGAAATACAGTAATGATTGTATCCAAAATATGCATTGTTAAGGAATTTACTTATATAAATAATTCTCAGTCAGTGTATGAACCATTAGTGACTAAACTGAGCACAAACAAGTCAGCAAATCAGTAACAATAAAATTAAAGTAATAGAACAATAAAGGGGTCCACTACAACAATGTGAATCACTTTCAAGACAGTAAAAAGAAAGTTTGTAGTAGAGGTGTATATATACAACAGAGGATCATGGTTATTGGCAGTAGGGGTGTGCGATATGTCGACATGTCGAAGTCGACATCGACATGTAACACATGTCGATGTTTCGACATTTATCTGTTAATATTTTCGATATGTCGATGTCGATACGTGTCGAAGTCGACATGTGTCGAGGGTCGACACATGTGTCGACATATGTGTCGAGGGTCGACATGTGTGTCGAGGGTCGACATGTGTGTCGAGGGTCGACATGTGTGTCGAGGGTCGACATGTGTGTCGAGGGTCGACATGTGTGTCGAGGGTCGACATGTGTGTCGAGGGTCGACATGTGTGTCGAGGGTCGACATGTGTGTCGAGGGTCGGCATGTATCGAGGTCGACGCACGTGTCGAGGCAGACGTATCTGTCGAAATCGACATATGTCGTGGGGTATTGGCTTTCTGTGCATATGCGTGTGACAGGATAGGGCTCACTACGTCTTCATATTACTTTATTTACCTCTGTTCGCTTTCAGCACACGCGTGGGCTGGGGCCTGGGAACTGACGCCAAGAAGGTATCCCACACATTTTTCCTAATCGAAGTAAGGCGGGTCCAGTCCAGTCCACGTGTTCGCTGTCTCTTCCTTGCTTCAGTTTCATCTTTGTCCTCGCATCGCGTCGCGTGTAATGAGCTACGTTCGGTTTAATTCAGCGTTGTACCACTAACTTATAGCATAATTTTTATTGAAAGTTACAACTATTTTCCTTGACGTTCATATCGTCATGACGGATGAAAGTCATGAGACGAACGTTGTTTGTGTTAATGTAAATGATTGTGAGACCATACACGAGTCTACCACTACCGGCGGGAGTCCGTATTAGAACTTTATCATAATATTTAAAAGATCAAAAGGCCAAGTGTATATAGTGTAGACACGTTGTCAACTGCATTAAGGGCACCGACCACCCATGTATTAGAATCTGAAAAACTACGGAGCTATAAGGTTGACCTTGAAGCGCGCATCAAATGCCGCGACGCCATTACGAGCAACTAAGTTCAGTGCAGGTCGCAATATGAGTTTCACATACATACGGTTAGTACATTTTGAAATACGGACGTCTGAAAAGCGCGTTTTTACCCATGTTGGAGGGCTTAGAAACAGTGTTTTTAATAAGCATGGTGTCTTAATAATGAGGTTCCGACCTTGTCTGGTGTTTGTTGTCTTTTCGTATGTTAGTACAATGGGCACATGTGGAATACTTCGTAGAAAAATCCTGTTTATGGACACACTGCAATGCATTTGAAGCGTGAGATAGGCGGCCGCTTTAAGGGGAATACCGTCAGCATGAGATCGCATCTCAAATCAAAACATCCGCTTAGTTTATTTCAAATTTCATGTAATCGTAGAAACGAGGACACAGATTTCACCATTTCACAAGAACCTGGTCCATCTATAAGGTATTTCAACTGAACTGAAAATAGATTTTTAAAAATAGTTTTTTTTATTTAGCTTTTCTGACAGATTATTTATATTATAAGAATAAACATGAAACTACGTATTTTTTTTTTTTAAATTCTTGCTGTAAGCAAGCTAAAATAGTTAATTTTGTTAGTGTTTCAAGCGAAAAGGAACGTAAACCTGCGAACTAATTGCTAATTTTAAGGCTGCTAACTGTGCTCATGTAATGTTTCGTTTTTAGCTTATAAAATGTAATGTGAAGTGAAAGTGAAAATTTGAGACTCCCTTTCTTTCAGTTTGAGTAAATTTTATAACTCTACTATAATACCAGCATTTTTGTTTTTGCCTTCTATTAGACCTGTAACAGTAAATTAATAAATTGCATAAGATTTATGACTGCTTGTAAAATTTAAATCAAGCAGTTCGCATATACGCTTAAAATAGGTTTGCAAGTACAAATGAAATTTACCCTCATAAATTTGGTATAGCAGTAAAATACCTACTGGTCATGGGTAATGTTAATATTTGATGTTCATACTAACTGCACGGTC
>PNEQ01088087.1:0-20031 GCA_003012365.1 Medauroidea extradentata | reverse complement strand
CGCCACGAGTCATAGTCTCAACGAAACAAACGACGCAAACCACCAGAACGATCCGGCCGAGATGGACCAAAAATGTTAACGCACAATTATTTCATGGACTGTATACAACTAATACAATTAACGGTAACGGATGCCACATTTTTATAGCGATATACAGTGAGGCTGCCCGAACGCACTACTCACCGCCATGTTTGATCTTTTGAGATGATGGCCTCCTCCCGGAAGCCCAAGACTGTCAACCGCTGGCAGATGAAGAGGAAGAGCTGCTGCCAACTCAAACTGGTGAATTGCTGCGCGGGAGATTCAAAGTTGGAAGTGCTCACCGGGTTTGTTCGAAATGCACTATTTAATGATTTAGTCTCAACGAAATTTACAAATACCCAAAATTATACACTATGTACAGTCAGAACAGAGGGTGTTGAATCCCCACACTACTTTCTCTCTGGGTACGACGATATCTTCTTGGTACAGTTTAACTGACGTCATATGAGCAAGTGTTTTTGGATGGATTAAAAAGTACACAGAGAAACAGGTAACTACACATAAAAGCAGCAAAGACACAATATCAAACTTGCCTGCCACAGATGCTTTGTCCTCCTCGACGGGCACTAGAATTGCCAGTGATATGACTGGTGAGCCCACTTTGAGGTCCACACCCCAGCGCCTGTTTACAGTCTCGTCATACGATGCAGGGAACAGCAGCCCGGCCATCTTGTATTGTGCGTAACTGAGAATAGCACGCCCGCTCCCATCAAAACTGTGCTTCGTCCCCAGTTCACCTGATAACACAGAAGATAATGTACATACAGCTGAGGTGTTCATCTTTTGAAACAGTTTCCAAAGCAACAAACACAATGTGCTCAGTACATTAAATGCATAAGTTTAAGAGTGGGCTTTCTAGTAGATTAAAAACAAAGTATCTCTAAAATGTTTTAAATTATGTTTCTTTGACTCTAAATGGAATTTGCTAAACTATAATGCCATATTAAAAAAACTATGCAATTTTTTTTTAGTTTTATGATCTCATTTTTAATAGTTTTCTGAAACCTGTTCAGCACATTCTTTTAAATGTTACATACGTATGTTTTTTGTATGAGCTGAGTTGGCAACAGAACACAGTCAGAACTATAACTTGGAAAGACATAATTTTACTTAGGTTAGTAAAAAAGGAACGTGTTTGGAATAGTACATAAATACTGTACAGTATTTCACATACATTGGCATGAAGAGTTGTCAGAATTTTTCCGGGGTTAGCAAAATTATCATCTTTCATTTTCTGGAATGAAAAAGAGGTGCAAAAGAAAGATATAGCCGCTAAAAGTACAGAAGAATGTCCTGAAATTAATAAACTACTACAAATATTTTATTTTAAGGATCATTAATTCTCTAGTTCACTAATCCTCAGACCAAATTCTTTTCACGTTCCTATGTCAGTCTGGATTGAAAATTTTGTAGCTGATAGTTGAATTTTTTTCTACACTTTCAGTTAACTTCAGTCCGAGTTTGGTACAGTTTACAATGTAAGCCTAAATGTACAGATTGTGATAATGAAATCACATAGATAATGCCTAAACCAATCAAAGTTTCAATTACATACACCTAGAATTTATTCACAATAGAAGAGCAGACTTGTCTTGTTGACTACAATTTCAAATTATATAGAGAATTTTACTTTAACTGACCTTGTTCAAACACTTTTATTCCAAATAAATTCAGTGGGATAAGGACTTTGGTGTATATATCAAATTTATTTTGGTCCATGAGGTAGTTGTTGTACTTGGGGAACACCAGCGTAGGCACAGTAGATGATGGCGGTGAAGATCCATAGTCACTTCCCTCTGCGGCAGTCGACGACAGCTAAAACAATAAGTTCACAGTTTAGAAACTGGCTGACCAATTACGTAAGAGGTAGTGCTGAGTCGATTCCTAAAATAGACCAGTTCTGATTCCATCATTAATTCTATATAATAATAATAATAATAATAATAATAATAATAATAATAATAATAATAATAATAATAATAATAAACCACAAAATCACAAATTATATCATAGCAAACCAGAAAAATTAAAAATATTAGTAGCCAACTTTTGCATTAAGCCTATTTCAGCACACTCCTTCCACTGCAGAGGTTTCATGAAGGTTGAAGCTGCCAATCTGCAGTGTTGTGGATATATTTGGTGTACCGAACGAATAACGAAAAATCAGTACTGGATTTAATTTTCACTTCGGTAAGAAAACTGTTGGACAAAAGTCACAAGGAAACAAAAATTTTTCATTTATGTGAATTCACTACTTATCTAATTTCTGTCAAGGATGTTGCCTAATCTGAGGTCCTAAAAAGTCCAAGGATAGGTATTTACAAGTTAAATTATATTTGGTGAGAATCAGTCACTTTTCAAAATATAATTTTCAGACAAAATAAATTTCTTCAATGAGAATTAAATATGGGGGATAAAAACTGTGAGTAGGTTTTTTTTTAATTTTGTGGGCATAAAATTACTCTTTTGCTCAAAGTTTTCAAAAGTATAAAAAACAGCGTAAAAGACCCTACAGCTAAGTGGGCATCACCAAGATGAACAAGAACAAAAAAGTAAATGGGAGGCCATATGTAGCTCCAACAGATGCTGGACCGAGCACAAATTAATAGTTTTTCTGATACATCAGGAAATAGTTTTTTCTCATATACAGTAAACCCTCGATCTAACGACATTGCACGGTGCCAGGTAATTGTGTCGTTAGATCGCCGATTTCGTTGGTTCCGAGGTAACTAAATTTGACCTCCCCCCCCCCCAAATAAAAAAAATTTAAGTGGTTTTTTTCCTTCCCCAAATTTTATGTAGAACAATTACCGACTTAAAAAAGTTTTAGTTGAAATTATATTTTAGTACGATGAAAAGGTGTCTTACAAATAAAATGGTGCCCCACAATCCCCCACCGTGACGTGCGTGGCAGAGCGGCGCGCTTGGTCTGGTTTTGTCGGATGGGGGAGGGGACTGGCCGGGCCACTGGCCTTGGCGTGCCTCCAAGCAGCTCGTGCGCGCGTGATTCATCCTGCTTGTCTCGCGCGAAGCACATTCAGACCACAACAGAACAACTCGTATTATTTACGTGAATGTATACGGCAACAATTTTAATTCCTTTCAGTACAGCCATTGAATTTTTTTTTATTGCGCAAGAACTGTTACAGCCTGTCGCCATTATAAGCGTTTACGCGATACTAATAAAAATGCGTATTAAAGAACAAACATTTTAAAAAATGTTGGTATTTTTTATAAACTCGAACACTTATTATGAACACCAATTTAGAGCCACTCAAAAGGGAAAAAAAGTCCTTTTCTAGGCGCTGTAACATAAAAAAAACTACTAAATTACTCGTTGCTAAAAGTTGTAGTCCTATTGGAAAAATCACGAAACTATGCACAATGCACCAGTTAATGCTCTGTACTGTGAATAGAGATGAAATG
This sequence comes from Medauroidea extradentata, assembly GCA_003012365.1. NCBI lineage: Eukaryota > Metazoa > Arthropoda > Insecta > Phasmatodea > Phasmatidae > Medauroidea > Medauroidea extradentata. The sequence goes on along the minus strand of PNEQ01088087.1, from coordinate 16,563 downwards.
GCTCTCGGCGCGCTGGCTGCAGCCGCTCTTGTTGTTGCTCCACTGTCGAGCGTAAAACAAAAACCTCATCAGCCCACATGCCGCACATGGTGACGGGACTGTTGTATTTGTGTCATAGGCCGTTTTTACTACGCAGCTATTTCATAGCCATGTAACGAGTGATCAATACAGCGGAAGTTGTCAAGGTCAAGCCGAGCTCAGTTCAGCAACTAGAGAAAAAGAGATGAGATAACGCTGGACTTTTTTAATTTACCGACTGAGTGCAATGCTGACCTTTTTTATTTTTTTTGCCGTGCTGTAATGAGGGCGGAAAAGAAAACGTGTCATCCCTTCAACCCCCATCCCTCTGGGCTATCACAAGACATGGAAACATGGAAGAGAGTCGCCGAGTGGGAGAGGAAAAACAAACATGTGGCTCTGCTTTGTGGCGAGACAGGTTGCTAGTTGCACGTGACTATCAGACAGTCGGCAGTATTCATGCACGCGCACGCAAGCACAATCTGGCTTGTTCGAGGGAAAGGGTGGGGGATGTTTATTGGCTGGCGTGGACAGTCAGTAGGAATGTTATCTATGTTTAGCGGCGTGTTTCTTACAGCACAGCACTTACAGAGTAAATTGCAACACGGACGACTTTCCTTACATTTTCAACTTTTTGTACCGAATTTTTCATGGTTCCTCAAAAAAGGTTGTAAATTACCATTGCTATGCCACGTCGCGTAACAAACTGCATAGCTGAGATAAGGACACGTGGATGAGTGTGAGAGGGAAGTACAGGCAGGACGGAGCGTGTTGAAGTGAGGGGGAGCATTAGGAGATAAGGCAGCGTTAGTCATCACGTCTCACATATGTCTGTGTTGCGCGGGCGGCTTACGCACCCGGCGCGTGGCTCAACTATATTCCAGCCGAAGTTTCTAGCATTTTTAAACATTTTTTTTTGTTTCACATCTGCAAATTACTAATTTATGATAACTGCATTATGGTATTGTTTAATGTACGCATAACTATTTTTTAAATAACGTTTTACTGCGATCTATTTCACTTTGCTTAGAACTGATAAATTTTATAAAATATTAATTTTTCCATGGTTCCTGGAAATTATGTCGTTAGATCGCCGATGTCGTTAGATCCGATGTCGTTAGATCGGGGGTCTACTGTATCAGGAAAAAGAGAAGATTTTTAACATTTTAATCAGAACAAATATATGGTTTTTTAATGATATTATTTCTCATAAATAATTTTAAACATTGACAATGCCTTTAATTTATGGAACTAATACTGAGTGGTGTGTGTTACTGTAGTAATAACTGTACTTGCTCAAATAGAATTACATCACTAACAGCTTGACAGTTGTTTGATATTAAGACATAACTAAGATTATTGAGATTGCAACAATTTCAGAAAATATATAAGGCTGTTATCTACGAGCTTTTCTGTCAACACTTTTGATACATTCACTGAAACAAAAGTTATTACGAGAAAACAAATAAATCGAAGGGGGTAGTAACAAATCCCCATCACAGGAGAACTCGTGCAATGACTAAGTATTTGAAATATAATTACACACAAACAGATCCTAAACACATTTCATAAAGACTGAAGTACAGTAGAGTCCCGATTTAATGAACTCACGAATAACAAAAACAGCAATATAATAAAAGGATTTTTAGGAACCTTCAAAAAATAACCAAATTGTAAGAAAGAATAAAGTAACTTTGATAAAATGGACTATAAACTGTAATGCAAGCCTATTAAAAATATTTTTACTGGCCGCAGTACGTACGTATTTCTCCGTAAATCATCTTAAACTATCAGACGAGAATAAAAAAAAATTGCTAAAATTCGTTGAAAACTTTGGCTGCGGCAGTAACAGCGACTTCGAGCTGAGTGCACGCGGCCAAGTGAGCGACGCTGGGCTGTGTAACAAGCGTGCACCTAGATCCTCACCATAGCGGCTGACAAGTGAATAGGCATCTAGGTACAAAGTCTGCACAGCGCGGTGGCGGACAGCATGCAAACTAATACACAGATAGTGCTTCAAATCTCTGTCAGAATGCGCAACAGTGCAGCTTGATCTATCAATCAATCAATTCTTTTACTGACAGAATGGAGTGGTGTCCAGCGTGATTATTTTCTGTTACGTGCAAAACCAGCATGTTTATCAAATACGTAGTAACATTGTTTATGCAGACTTCTTACATTGAATTTACTACCATAAATATAAATAATATGTTTTGCTGATGCTAAAAAAACACCAGAGTGCAAAGTATTTTTACCAGCAGTAACTGATTTGTTGAACGAGTGTGGCGACCTACAAGCTACAATAGCCGCCACAGAGTATTTAATTATTATTTTACCTTTTATTTCAATTTTCATTGTAAATTTTTTAAAAACATTTTTCATGGTAATTTCCTATAGAATATTCCAGGAGCGGAAGAGAAATGAAAAGATAGGCAGCTCGGCGGTGTTAGTCATCATGTCTCACATGTTGATGGAGTGTGGGTAGCCTAACACACCATGCTCACGCTTAACATGCGTCCACTAGAAGATTTTAAAATTTTTTTTGCAGAATTTTTTTTTTGTGGCTGTGACAGACCAATTGATTAGCGGGAAAGTTGTTATTTGCTAACAAAACATACCCAATTGATTTAACTTGTTTTTTTTGGGGGGGGATGGGAGGGGGGAGAGGGTTTAAATATTTGAAGTCGGATATAATTAAATATTGATTTAGAGTAAACATGTTCGGGTTACGACACATTTTTTAATATTGCGCTTCTACAGTACACTGACCTGTATGGAAGACTGCAGGAACTGTGAGGTGTCAGGCAAGATGACTTTCTCCCTCGGTCCTGGCGACATGCCAGGCAGATCCTGGCTGCTTGTCTCGTATCCAAACAAGCTCTCTGGAGTCACTACATCTAACCCGAGAACTGTTAACAGAAACATGTTAAGTCAAGTCTCTGTCACATTAATTTCAGTGCTTGCTGCAGATTACCCTATCCATTCAATGAAACTACACCATGACATGTTAATTCATTACTATTACATTCAAAGCTTAAAATAAGCATTTTATTTGTACGTTACTATTTCAAGTTTTTTGGAATAAACCACGGGGATGATAAGAAAGAGTGCATTTTACTGATAATGAACCTGACAAATATTTCAGACACTTTTGAGTTTCTGCAAACACCATATAATATACGGTAGTAAATCACATTATATACAAACTGTAACAATTTAGGTTCCTTGAGGCTTGTACTAAAAAGACTTCACTGTACTGAGATTTACAAGGAATAATCACACAACTTTATGTTAGTAACACAGTTCAGTCTTTTAAGGTCACCTACCTGGAACTTTTTTCTCAACTGAGGGGCTCAAGCTACACAGGAATAAGGAATGTACTAGCCAACTAGCGAATGCTTCCAGTATCTTAGGCCCGCACCACACAAGCTGTTTTTAGCCACGTGGCGCCGATTAGCCGAGATGCATTGTAGCATATGGCAGCATTCACACAGAGTGGTGTTAACGCCGCGCAGCAAAAATGCCGCACGGTGGATCTACATTTGCCTCGTGCACCTCGACCCGCAGCATGGTGTGAACGCTGCCTGACGTCACTGAGATACATTGAGGTAAACGGCAGCTTTCACATGGGTGGCGGGAAACCGCCCAGCTCAGGCCAGTCCAGTGTGATTTTAGACATTGAACACAGCAGAATGTCTGACGAGGCGTCTGTTGCATCACCCGACGACAACAATCAGGGAGAAATTGTGCAGATTGATGACGAAATTATGATTGCTGAGTTACATACTGGAGAAATATTGTGGTATGTGACAAGTAAGGTATACAAAGATCAAAAGAAAAAAATGTAGCGTGGGATGAAGTCTGTAGCGTTTTGTATAATGATTGTGAATCATTGCCGCATAGTAAACGAAGGCTGATTGATAACTAATTAAACTTTATTTATTATGGTTTCGAATGGGTGTACCTCTATTTAAATTTACAAATTTAACTTTAAAGAAGTTCATTTAAAATTTAACATTCTCAAGGCATTATTTTTCCATACTATTGGTTTAAAATGCATATTGTTGGTTTGAAATACATATAATTGTAAAAAACAATTTAAACAGTGCTCGACAAACACAAATAATTTCAGTAAGAATTTAACATGACCATGTTTACAGAATATTATTTTGTGTGTTTTGACTGTTTATGTTTTGAATATGTTAATTTAGTTCTATATATGCCGTGCTAAAAAAAACACTAAATCATTAATAAAAAATTTATTTCTGACAACAATGAAACAAGTTATTAATTACTCAAGTTGATCCTGTGTGATGAATATTGCTGGAAAAAATTTTCTGTACGTAGTTCAAGAAAAACAAACCATTCCTGGCAACAATTAAAAATGTTCTAGGGTACTGCATATGAAATTGAGTGTTGTATTGAAATATGAATTGCTGTAAAAAAGTAATGTCAGCTATTCAAGAATGACAAATAATTTCTGACAGTGATAAAAGTACTAATACAGAACAGTGCAAGTATTTATTTACACCATTCTATCTTGCCACGCAACTGCTCCCATAGTAAAAAAGTAGTCAGCCAACCTGTATCATACAGAATGTACATTTATTCTTACGCGAACATTAACGTTAACAGTTTATGGCACGTCTTCAAAACCTGGTGTCTTTAAACCTGTATCCGTCCCTTTTGTAGACGAAATTGTACACCACAGTGCACGCTTATGTCAATTACCAAATGATTAGACACGTTCAGAGGTCTGTGAAGTATTTCGTATTTTCGTATTCATCCATGTTGCACTCATGGGATACAATCAACAAATGATCAGTATCTGGTGGCGCGGCGTGTACGGCCGCCGCCTATCTGAAGGGACTCGGCTGCAGCCTGTGCGTGGCGCATCGCCGCGCTGCGAAAAACGTCGCGCGGCGTATAACCGCTTGTGTCGTGCGGGCCTTGTTGCCTTAATGCACGTGGCAATGAACTGATGCACACACTTTCTGCGTATAACTTTTATAGAAACTAGAGGAACAATAGTTTAGTTTGTACACAATTACTGCAATACAGTATTATATTTTAGACACAGCCTTCTGAAAAAGCAGATTTTGACTGTAGGTATTATTTAGGAAACTTCAATATAGTGTTTGTAGAATGTGTGCTGATTTGAAAATATATTCTGTCATTGTCTGGACTGCATTTTTTTTTTCACAGATAAACATATTGGGAACACATTCACCCAATACGTACTTCCGTCAACAAGCACATTCTTTACACTTGCTGCAACATGGCTCAAGCATAACGTAGGCAACCACCTTAGCCATTAGTAACCAAGGATAAAAACACTTTTTCCAAAAATTAGACCCACTAAAAATCACAAACTATATGTGGTGGGTGAAACTTCACTTGTACGGTGACATAAAAACCTAACCTGAATTTATGGGCAAAAATGTACCATCTCACACTTATCCTGTAACAGAATGAAAATATACAAGACGATACAGGTACCATAGGCAGCGGAGTCTGAACATATTATCTACTGCAAGGTCATTGCCAGATGATGGAACCAGAAACTCAGAAAGATGGGAAAAGGAGATCAGGGAATAGGCCAAGGCCTTCAGTGACTAATCATCCTATCAGTTGCATGGCGTGACTTCAGGAAACCATGGGAAACCAAAATCAAGATAGCTTAACCTGGAAATCAAACCTGGGTTTTCCAAAATGTCAGGCAAGTGTTTTACCCCTACTTCACATAATTTGGTGATAATGGTAAAAAAATGTATTACAACTAGCAAGAAACAAGAAATTATATCAAAATCACAGACCCACAGGCCCCAGGTTTAGGAGTCCGATACCCAGGGCAGATTAAAATTAACCATCTCCTTCCCTTTTCCTCCAAAAGTCATGCAAAAATTTTGCTGTTACGCATTATTTCTCTTAAGAATGTGGGTGCACAAATACATAAAATTACAAATGGGTGTAAATTATAAAGTAAATATTTTTATTTAATGGGAAAAAAATGGCCCTTCCAGATTGCCGCCCTGGGCAATTGCCCAGTCTGCCCAGTTGTAACACGGGGCCTGCAGACCCAAGAAGTAGTTAATTACCAGACAGTAGTATCTTAACGTACAGTCTATGAAGCATAATTGCTGTAAAATTTTTATTAACAAAAAAATTCAACTGATAAATCAAGAACAAACACATTTAGTGTTTAAGTAATATGAATGGTACCAAATATTTAAAAAAATTAATTACTTACCCATATTATCAGCCACAATTTCAAATGGATTAGTGTATGTGTCCTCCTGACTTCTAGCCAGCGTGGCTATGTATTTGTCGAAGGACAGAACCATGTCTTCCACAGTGTCGCCTGTCACAGCTCTTATTTTCTCCCACTGCTCTGCATACTTCTTGTCTAGTATCACACTTGCCGCCTCAACCAAATTCTGTATTTAAAGAATACATCACAACATAATTTACTGAGATTTTAAGTCTGTACTTACATGACAAGCTGATTATGTTAAGCAGTGAGAGTACCAACAATCTTGTATTAATAGCATTTCTGTGACAATCTGCATTACAGATATTATATTTTGTTTTGCACACCAACAAGGTCATAGCTTTGTTAGTTTGATATCTGTGGCCACCCACACGAAAAAAAAAAAAAAAAACTTCAGCCTAAAGACTATTACAGTAGTTAAAAATTAACTATGTAATGTAACAGGTGATACTTGTAAATAGGTACACACACACGAAAGGACGACACACATTTTTCCGCGGAATTGCAGTCGCGACATTTTGCCAGCATTAAACTAGCTTCCTCGGACAGCAAGACATGGCATACTGCAGTCCAGCAGCAGTGCATGTTCTGTTTTAATAATGGCGAAACGTCGCGACAGTGCTTCCGCGGAAAAATGTGTCGTCCCTTCGTGTGTTAGTACCTATTTACAAGTATCAATTGTAAGTACTTGTACTTCTGTCTGTTATATTACTTTGTTAGCCTAGCAGCCTATTTCCCGCCATTCTTATAAAATTAACTACGACAGCGGTACTGCAAAAAATGTTACAAAGCTTCAAAAGTCAATTCCTACGTGAACATACTGTAAAGAAATTACATGAAATTGCAGATACTAATACCCCTTAACATGAACATGTTAATGCAGACATAGGTATTTCAACACTGCGAGTTAAACAAATTGCATGGAAAACATGTTCACAAGACAAACAATTACACCACTGCATCTGCAAGCTACAGCAAAGTTTACATTTTGATTGTGTGTTAACATCAGTGAGGTATTACAGAATGTATAATTAAAATTATTTTGTTGATTGCGTTTTTAGTAATGGTAAAACATTTAGGGCTGTATTCAGAAACAAGGTCTAAACTTACTCTAAACATTGACTAACTAGTCAATGACTAAACTCTTGATCATGAGCTACTAAAATATTGTATTCAGAATCACTTTTCCGACAGTAATTAAGGACTAGGTAATAAATACAAGTCTCAGGTCTGACCTTGATGTAATCCTTGTCTTGACTGTGTGTCAGATTAAGGCCCTTTTCCCCACCTTCATAGGATGTCAGTTCACGTACGAGCTCTTCGACTATGAGGACATCCGTGCCATGCATCATGTCTGTTTTGTTGGTGGCTCTGCGCAGATCTGAGGCTACTTTGACAGCAACAAAGGTAGTAACCTGCAGCTCTCCATCTTCCAACTGTCTAAGCTGCAACAAGACAGTGTTCACAGTTACTAAAGAAACATACATTATATTGAAGCGTGGTAAAGAAAAGACGTCATGGCTCAAATAGGCAGTGCCCTTAAGGGCACAATCTAAAGCAATTTTCATCACCATGTTTTTACTTTTATATTTGTACCAGATAATTTTTTTTTATTTTAGACAAATTATGTCTACATTTTGCTCTTATGAAATGTTTTTATCTCACATAGTTTTTGTGTAAGGGCTTGTTAAAGTAAAAATTTGCATGTTACCATTTTAAGGACACTGAAACCAACTCACATACCAAACTAAAAAAAAAATTCATCACAGTGACTACTGATATTGTAGGCTACAAGTTCACCTATGTGAAACAACAAAATAAAATATTTTCGTATTTTTAAAAAATTATTAATTTTGAGAAACTGTAGCCTGCGACATTTTTATCCACTGTTAATTTTTTCAGTTTGATATGTCTGTTGGTTTTGTGTCGTCCTTAAAACAGTAACATGACTTTAATGAGCTCTTACAGGAAAACTATGAGGTGAAATAAAAGAAATTTACAAGACCAAAATTTAGTAACATATTGTGTCTAAAATAAGAAGAAAAAAAATCTGGTACAAATAAAAAATGTAAACATGGTAATGAAAATTGCTGTAGACCGTCCTCTAAAGGTCAAAGCAAAGAAAAACAGTAGAATACTGATTTTATGAGTACTATATTTTACGAGGCCATTCTCGAGCACTGTGAGGCTTCGTAAAATCAGGATTCTATACTGTACTATCAAACACATTGTTCCAACAAAAGCATAGTAGTGTACTGTATTCCAGACTTCAGGTGTACTCACCACTTTACTGAGATCGAGAAAAGGGTCAGAAGTGCAGTTAAACAGATCTGGCTCCTGCCATCCACCCAACTCTTCATCGCATGACCTAGAAGCTTTGCCTTGAGAGTGACTGGGACAAGACTCTATGGCCACATGGCCGAAGCGAGTTCGTTCCCACAGTAAGCCACAGGAAAAACTGCGTGGGCAACCATCGTACACCACTGTAAAAACAATTTTTTGTCTCAACATTTTTTGTTAAAATGGTGTCATTGTGAGTATAAAATTCTGTTAACTTGTTATGTTGTGATATATCTGAGTAAATACCTACTAGTCTAATAAAATATGTACAGAGTAAGAAAACTTAAAGCTGTTCTTGGTTCAAAAGTTCAATAACTTTCATTTCCACATTTTAATATAAATTTCAGTGTCACAGTCATCTTTATTAAGGTTATTGACATTTGAAGTTACACTCAGAATTATCAAGAAACAGCCATTTCTATAAACACTGTTTCATACTTGTTTTGAAAAAATTATTACTGTACTTGAATATGTTTTTTTCTAAAAGAGTTGAAATCAATGAAGAACAAAGAAAGTCTTAAAATTATTTAAAAAAATAGTTTTCTTCTGATTTAAAACTGGTTTTGAATTACTGTAAAGCACAGCAAACAATTTCAATGTAAATATGCAAGCTATGCACTCAAACCCACATAAAATTTTCTTTTAAAAACATCCTTAAATTGATTTGCAGGGTAAGACTTCTCGGTCCTCTAGCTGTTTTTGGTGGCTCTTTCATTAAAAACTCATACAAAATAAAATGTTCAATGAATAGCTATTGGCAATCAGAAATAATTATAACAATCATTAGACAAGGCAACAAAACTCCTGGGAAGATACAGGACATTAAGGACACATTTTGAGAGCATCATTAAGAACACTAAAGTTGCAAGTGGTGGCAAGTCAAAAAGAAGTAGTGAAACACTGTAACTAATATGATATAAACAACTTCAAGTTTCCTTGTACATTTGTCCCTTTACCTTCACAGCCTCTAAGAGTGACCTCAGCATACGGATTGGGGCAAGCATCACAACGACGTCCAATGACACCGCTGCGACACCTGCACTGCCCAGTGGCAGAGTCGCACTGGCTGCCATAGGATCCTATCGCATAACAGCCACAGTCAAAACAACGGTCAGACTGCGGAGGTTGGTAGTGGTTCTCCTACAGAACACAGAACAATTCAATCAACAGACTTTTCTCTCATTTGTCTTTCAAATGAGACACAAAACAAGCCATAGACGTTAAATTGGACTTACTTGACAAACCAGTTGCAACGTATGCTGCATCATATAAAGAAAACTTTAAAGACTCCTGTTACAACACCAAAGTGGTGAGAGCCCTACCACTCTCAAACAACAGTTCAGAACCAAGGTGCTGGTAAATGGTCCATCACTACCAAATCTTGACAACCTTAAGTCTCAATATCAGATAATTGCAAACACAGCACTGGAATACCATACACTCCCACATCTCTTCAGATTAAATTTTCCCGCTGCACCCAACCGTGCTTCCACCACCGTCATTTTACTCCACCTGATGAAGTTGGCATAAGGCAGCAAAACGTTGCACAAACATACACTTGCACAACAATGTGTTCAACCTTTCGTACGTGTGAGTACCTCAACCCTTTGTCTATTAATTTATTCAATTGGTTAACCTAATGGCCACAACCTTCTTCACATACATAAATAAGTTTTTATATAAACAGTATGTACAAAAGACAGAAGAACAAGTACAGTACTTATGTGTTGGTACTTGACAGATACACACAAAAATACAGAAGACTACACAAAATCGAGAAAGCACGTATTGCGATGTTTCACTGCTTGGAGCAGCTTCCTTGGGCGAAGAGACATAGCAGTCAGCATGTCTCTTCGCCCGAGGAAGCTGCCCTAAGCAGCGAAACATCGCGATAAGCGCTTCCGCAATTTTGTGTCGTACTCTGTATTTTTGTGTGTATCTGTCAAGTACCAACACGTAAGTACTTGTGCTTCTGTCTTTTGTACATACTGATAGCCTAGCTGCTTCTTTCTTTCAATTATTTTTATATAAACATAGGTATACCTGTGTAGAAACACACCCACCTACACTTTCTCTTTTGCTCTCTTTCTCTCTCTCTCTTGCCACCTCTCCATCTCCCTCCCACTTTGCCATTCTCTAGTTTATCTTGCACTTTACTATGGAGAAATGCAACTTTGTATTAAGTAAAATTTAGCTTTACAATTGTTTCTACTGACAAGGTTTTACTGTACACTTAGATAAACTCAAATTATAAACAATGATTACATAGTACCTCCAAGATACAGTCAAACCCTTGAATTACAATTTTTAAGAACAGAACTGAGAACGGTGTATTTCAAGCGAAAGTTTAAAAGAAGAGATTGTAAAAGTATACAGTAGAACCCTATTTTACAATTTGATAATGACAAGCTAGTAGTTCTGAGGTAAGTTTAAAGGAAGAGATTGTAAAAGTATACAGTAGAACCCTATTTTACAATTTGATAATGACAAGCTAGTAGTTCTGAGGTAAGTTTAAAGGAAGAGATTGTAAAAGTATACAGTAGAACCCTATTTTACAATTTGATAATGACAAGCTACAGTAGTTCTGAGGTAAGTTTAAAGGAAGAGATTGTAAAAGTGTACAGCAGAACCATATTTTACAATTTGATAATGACAAGCTAGTAGTTCAGGGGACAGCGAAAAAGAAGAGATTGTAAAAGTATACAGTAGAAACCTATTTTACAATTTGATAGTGACAGGCTAGTAGCTCTGGGGAAAGTTTAAAAGAAGAGATTGTAAAGGTATACAGTAGAAACCTATTTTACAATTTGATAATGACAAGCTAGTACAGTAAACTCCCGCTACGACGAGTATGGGATATTGCGAGACATTCGTAATTACGAGTGTTTTGTAATGCACCGTCAGTTTGTGTACGCAGATTATTGTATAAATGTTCAGCAATTACGAGTGGTATCGTCATGAACACTTTTGTAGATACAAGAGATTCACAAGCAACACTCATCAACATACTGCGCAAAAACTTTTTTTTTACTATGAGTAAAAATAAATACAAGAAGCGCACGTGAAAATCACAGTTTATGGTCTTAGCGTGGCACATGGCATGGAAGCATGTACGTGAGATACGGCAATGGAGGAAATGAAGTTGCATCTGGCAACGCTGTCATGACTTGCTCAGCCTCGATTGTTATGGACGCCATCTTGGTACTGCATGAAAACTAATGATGTGGCACGTTGAGTACACAGCATCGCTCACTGCTTGCGTGCGTCTTGTTTTTATTGTGATGACGAAAACAGCATTGCAGAATCAGTTTTACACTCGCTGCTATTAATTTTTTTTTAAATTGTGTATGTTGTACTTCGAGAAGTTACGTTTAAAAACTTAACCTGCTAGAGTTGTTTCTAGAGCACATTAGGTTTGTCTGGTCATGGCAATGCATCAAGCAAACTTCATTTGGATCACTTTTGAACGCCTGGAGTTGAAATTTTACACTGCCCAGCATAACATGGGTACGTTCATAAACTTCTTGTGATTTTTTCATACTTACGTGTTTTGATTTCTTAACTATAGGTTTTCATTTTAGCGAAATTCACGTTGGAACGGATAAATAAACTGTACTCAGTTGCGATCACGTAATAAAAACAGTAATTGTTTTCTATACTACACAGAGTGAGTAATATGGAACAGCCGCACCTCTTTGGTTTGTTCAATCATAATCATCTTATTGGTGGAGCGTTGTTCATTTCAGGCAATCAGAAGTAAGCTAGTAGTGCTGTTCGTTTTAGTTGCAGCCTCGCTAGAAAGCCATTTTTGTTTTGTTTACCTTACGTTTTGCTGTGCTGTGAAAATAGCGACATAAAAAGCTAATGGTGATCATGGAATAAATAAATAATTGAATTTTACGCCTAATAAACATATGCCTATAGTTTTTGGCAATTTTTTTTAATAGCAGAGTTACAAACCACGGTAAACTGTACTGTTAATATTCCGATCCCATGTATCATATCAATAACCTAAAAAATTGCTTATTGATGTAAACATTCTGTTCTTACGACAACTAATAATTATGACAATTCTTTGTGCTGTTATTAACTCTCGTAGTAACGGGATTTCACTGTAGTTCAGGGGAAAGTGTAAAAGAAGAGATTGTAAAAATATACAGTACAATAATATTTTACAATTTTATAATTGCAAGCTAGTAGTTCAGGGGAAAGTGTAAAAAAACTAAAAGAGATTGTAAAATTATACAGTAGAACCCTATTTTACAATTTGCAATTGACAAGCTGGTAGTTCAGGGAAAAGTGTAAAAGAAGATATTGTAAAAGTATACAGTAACCTATTTTACAATTCAATAATGACAAGCTTAGGGGTGGGCGAATATGTAAATTTCATTTCGAAGCGAATATGTTGAAATATTCATGAATTCGAATCGAATATTGAATATCAAGTCAATTAAATTTTTTAACAAATATACAATGCAAAATAATTTACACTGTTAGATTTGTAAAAAAAAAAAAAAAAAAAAAAAATAATGTTTTTTTTTTATAAAAAAAATTATTATATGTAATTGCTCAGGATGTTGTTTCAGATAATTCTGTAGGGTTGTAGTGGTACCTAAAATAATCACAAAATCCCAAAAAAATTCAGTTGGTTTTATAAAACTTAATCCATGAAGTACCTGTTGGAATTTTTAATATTTTCTTGCATGTTTTGCATGTTGCTTTATTACCGCTGACGCTTTTAGTAAAAAAATAACCAAATACTGCTCATGAATTTTTTGGCAGGTGGCCCAGTATTCAAACCTGAAGTGCTTGGCTCCATTAGTAGATTTTAGAACATTGCCAAAATAGTTTTCCAGGTTTTCTACTTCTACGTAGTGACATTCGTTACTTTTTATTCACGATGTGCTTATGGAAACCTACCTGGAATATTCCTGCTGGGTAGCATTGGTCACGTTATCCTTTTGTGCTGGTATAATATACTTATGTAGCATTAAAATTGCGTACAAGTAATAAAAATATATTCCATACCTGAATTACGTACTCTGGCAATATTTTTACTTGATAAACTGCTCCAGACTTCTTTTTCAATAAAAATAATACGATCCGACGTAGTATTTTCCGTGAGCATGCATTCAAACCGCCTTATAATATATTTTCTATTATTTACACATGCGGGAGTGTTTGTTTACGTTTTATGTGCGCTTTCCTTTGTATCGACTGCTTGCTGGTATCTACCCTATTCCAATCAACGCACGACGTTTCCGACCGATTTACTCTCTATCGAGTGGATCCGAAATAGTTTCCGTAAGAGCGTACTGATTTCGTCTGAATACCGCATCTCTGAACGTGGTCCCAATATGGCCATGGTCATTATGTGATCAACACACAACTTCACTTGCGAAAATGTCAGTGGGCCAGCAGCATTACATTTGTTTTTAACTGATCCGCCTCTCGTGTTGCGTAAATTTAAATTATTACTTTGAAGTGCATAAATAATTATGCACTGCACCATTCCGTATCCTTAGTGCATGTACTATGACACGGTGGCTGTTGGCTGTATGGCTTGCGACTGAGGCCATTCGAAATGGCGCACTTGATGTAAACCATAGACACGGCCTAGGCAATTTGTTTCCTTTCTAATTACGGTTTGCATCGCATTGAGTGCAATTTCACGACCATTTAGTAAAAAAATATTCTGCTGCGTAATCTACAATAATCACTGTAAGTTGTATTTAGGCACAAATTGATATAGCAGATGATGTTGCTACAATAATTAGCCGTGTTTAACGAAAGTTTCGAAGATAAAATATCTCGGGCTCTAAACAAAAATAATTATTTAAAGATGTGATTTCCCTATTGTTTGAATGAAATTAGTTGTTGACGGTTTAGTTTCGGCCGTTTTGGCTGCTTTGTGTGTACGCTATTAAGGTTATGTTTTCATGGTCCACTAGCCAATGTGTGTGGTTAGTTTGAACTAGGAGTAGCTTACTCCATCTCCGATATATATTTCTCCGGCCAGTGACTTGTAACTACTGTGTTTATTCTGATGCGTGTGGATAAAACTACGCCCAGTGGTGTCTCGCCTGACGTCTGTGATCCCTTTGCGCTCCGCTTCGATGTGTTCGGCCGGCTTCGGCCGCCCTCGGCTCCGCTCGTGTTCTCCCTACACTTGCCCTCCCCCTCCTTCTCTACCCCAGCCTTGTCGGCCATTCTCGGTGATGAGTGAGTTAGTCTGGTTCCGGCCTCTCCCACGGGCAATTGTGACAGTCCGTGACCTCTTAGGCACGTCCACTACGCACGTTTGGTAAGTTTCAGTTTTCTTAAATTTCTGGTCTTGTCTATAGTCGTAATGGTATCCGGACGTGCTTTCGGGGCCGTGGGCTGGCTACAGTTGGGGACCGTTTAACCATTTTTTCAAGTGCTAGATGTGCTTGTTCTTCTGCATCCACAACACTGTTGTATTGTGTTACCGAATTTGGTCTCTGTAACTCTGTATTGTAATGGAGAAGGTAAAAGGGGCATTGTCGCCGAAGCGTGATTTGTGAACTTGTAGTGTTTAGGATCAACTTGTGTATACAGAGTTCTTAATTATAAATTGATCGAAATTTACCTCTGACTCTTTTCAGAGTAGTAACTGTAGTTCCTCGTCCCAGTGTCAAGCTGTGAGTTCTCAAGTGACTGTTAGGAATAGGATCGCGCCCGGGCGCAAGATTACGCCCGGGCGCAAGATTACGCCCGGCACGGAGTATCCACGGCCTGGTGTTTGCTGTGGGCCGTGAATGAAGGGCTCAAGTTTCAAATAAAATCTTTGAATGTTTATACTAACGTAAATTCGACACCATCTTCAAGTTTTGGCCAAATAACAACAATTTTAAGATGACTTATAACCACAAGAAAATTGTAGTAATATTTTCGAAGTTCGAAGTAAAAATGTTATTTCGAATATGATATTGAATAATGAAAATATTCGATTCTGCTTCGAAATTTCGAAGCTTCGCCCACCCCTAGACAAGCTAGTAGTTCAAGGGAAAGTATAAAAGAAGAGATTGTAAAAATATACAGTAGAACCCCATTTTACAATTTGATAGTGACAAGTTAAAATTTGTGTAAATGAGGAGAAAGTGTAAACAGAGGGAAAGCAATAAAGGTATTGGTTTTTATCTGTCAGTTATAAAATTAATGCCACGTAATTACATTACTACACACTATATGTAATATCTTAACAATATACTGTAATACTTTTTGGTAAACTACAAGATATATTTTTTTTTAAATAATTCTTTAGAAGTTCATGTTTTGTTGTGCAATATTTCCAGAGTTCCCAAGTCATATCATTAATTAACTATGAACCACACATATGAGATGATCATCACAGCATTGACTCTGATGTGTAATATGTACAACATTTTTATTATTTCCATTTCAATGATCCATTAATTTGTTCAGAGAATGAAAAGGGAACAATAGAAATAAAAAAATATGTGTAATAGAAGAGCAGCCAATATCAATTGCAGTGTAAACTGCAAGATTTGTACATTTTAAAACATAGTGAATCTGCAGGGGACAAAACAATATGGTGCATTAAAGGGGAAAGTGTAAAATTCAAGGTGTAATGGGTCTTCTTCTCTTCTCTACGTCTGTTGTTTGTTTGTTTATATAGATGTTGAAAGTACGTCGCCGATGTAGTTGTTGATTCCGGGACGTAACTCTTTTCCGTTGCTATTATTGCAAGTAGTTGGCAGGCAGAAAAAAAAAATGGCAAAAACCAGCGAGCTGATGTAGAGGCGATACCTATTATATTGATGCCCGGATAGCAGTGAAGTTACTCAGCTACAGATGAATAAATAAATAAAAATCATATCGGCATTTTCTTTCTTTTATTTAACCTTTCTTTTGACGCAGTTTAACAGACACAGGCAATTAACATTGCGAGT
>PNEQ01088086.1:0-20029 GCA_003012365.1 Medauroidea extradentata | reverse complement strand
ATAGTGTTAGTTTTGTAGACATTACTTCAGAGAACATTAATATCTAACGGAAAAAAATTAGCTCATCTAGTTTTCCCGTAATGTCACTTCAAAGTCAAAATTTGCATATTTTTACTTCATACAAAACTTGAAAACCAGTAAATATAATGAAATGGAAAAAATCTCATCAAAACTACACGTCACCGTCTACGGCTTGAAGTACATACAAACACATTATAAAATATTTCTGTGTTTAAAATAAATTTCTAAAAGTACCAAAAAAAATTTAAATTTTGAAATTTTTTATTTAACATAAACATTTTTGTAACGGGTTTTAAATGCTACAGGCCATAGACAGTAACGCGTAGTTTTGATTTGATTTTTTTCATTTCTTTATGTTAACTGGTTTTCATGTTTTGTATGAAGTAAAAATACGCAAATTTTGACTTTGAAGTGCCATTACGGGAAAACTAGATGAGCTAATTTTTTTCCGTTAAAGGTATATGTACTCTCAAGTAATGTGTACAAAACTAACACTATTTCATACAAATATAAAAATATGTTTTTTCCCCACTTGAACAACCTTAAGGCCGTGAAGCAATTAGCCAATAAATAACCCACGTACTTACTGAAGTGGTTATTATTAAGGAATCGCCGTACATACATACACATATCACTATGGAGGTGGCTGAAGCGGACCCGAACCTCTGCCAGTTCGGTGGGCGAAACTTTACAACAAAAACAGTCACGTGGGCTGGATAACATTTTTAATAAAGATAACCTCCTGCGCGTCACGAGTTGCAGGGGTGGAGGAGGTAACTCCGGGCACGTAATAAAGTTAAAGTGGTAAAGTTCCTGATACGAAAATTAACTACTGATACACTACGATAGGTTGAACAAAGACTTGCTGGGGCCCGGAGCGACACAGAGTCGACCTCCTCCTTACGCCGCTAACCGCCAACTGCCGAGCCCATGGCGGTGCACCTGCCTCGTCCAGCAAGTTGCCGCCACGCGCTCATCATTACACAAAAACCCTTAAACAATACAAAACAAAAATATAATAATTTTTAAATGAAAATTCTTGACGATTATAGTCCAAAATAGTATTAGGGAATGTTTCAATAATTATTTTCAGACATGCAGTTTTCGAGAATAAAGAGATTTATGTTATGTTACATTGCGGTAATGTGTAGGTTAACTCTTAAATTTTTAGGAAAGAGTGGAAAACATTTGAAAACACTTAACAAAATTCTCGTATTTAAATTCACTTTAAAAATAACTTGCAGGATTTTACGCAGCATGGCTGCTCAAGTGGGCGATTCCATGTTGCCGGCATGATTCAGGGGTGTTTCTGCGATGTTTGAGGTTAATCCTGATATATGATAATTAATAACTATTTAAGTGGAACCAAGGTTACCCCTGGCCACTAAACTTGACTCACCAAACATGGGTGCAACCACATTTCCGCACTTTATCCGTAAGTGGCAGCATGACACTCGCCATGTAAACAGTAGTTTATGGGCGTTAACATGTATGGGGCACTTTCCCTACACTTGCTGGAGGTCTCTTAGCACCAAAGGACATTTTGGTACCACCCGGCATCATGGGGGCGGCGTCTGGGTGCCGCTACCTCTTAGCGCCACGTGGCCGGGTGTGTTCCCTTGTGCAGGTGCGGTGCTTCCCCGCCTCGGCAGTTCCATTTCGTAGGCGCGGTTCGCACGACGGGCTTCAGCTGAGGGTGACGCGGAATGGTCCGCATCAAACACCCCCCTCCCCCCCGGGAGTCCATCTTCGCACTGTGACACCGTCGTTGCCTTACCTGCAGCAGGAGAAGCTCCGAAGATCGGCTGGTCGCATGCGGAGCGAGTAGAGTCTTGGCCGCCGTATGGCACCCTGCACCTTGGGCGCGCCGATCGACAGAGGGGCGGGAGGCTCCTGTCGTCCTGTCGGTGATCCCCAGGTTCAGCATCGCCCGAGGGCGACTGTGGAGGGGGCCGTGGAGGGTGGTCCAAGGTGGTTATTGCAGGGAGGGGTGGCACGTACACCCGATCTCAATTCTCTCGCAGCGCTGGTGTCGGGTAGACACCCAGGTCGGACTTACTGGAAGCCTGCAGCAGGCCGGGAGGTATCCACTGACTGTTCGCACTCCGTGGCAACGGGGCAGAACCGCCGAAGTTCCTCCTTTGGGGCCTGGTGTAATTGGACCGTCCCATCACTATCATCCCTGGTGCAATACCGTGGGGGCAGGGTTGGGCTGCGTTATCAGGTGGTGCCCTGATGCTAGATGTCGGTATGTGTGAAACTCCATCGGCAGGCGGTTGACACTATTCCATGACTCTGTGGGTGGTCGTCAATTCATTTGGGCGCGCTGGTTCCCCGTCGCTGGTGTCGACGCCCTCTCCGCAGTGTCCACTGTCAGTTGCCACTGTCATCAGTGTCCGGGTCACGATGAGGTATCTAATGCCGTCAGTTAGGATTTCGTCTCCTGCACTAAGTGAGTCAGGTTGCGCTGTGCATGCCCGGTCTGGTCGGGGTGGCATCGTGGTGCAGTGCGTTGCGACATCTCCACCGGGCGCAGCCCTCAAGTCGTCACGATGGATTTTACCTATTCTCCCATTCTGGCATTGGACGAGATAGGTCGTGTGCCTGCATGCTTGTATGACCCTGTGGGGTCTGCTTCGCTTAGCATAAATGCCTGCACATAAGTTTTTATTTCCCACTGACAGTGGGTGCGCCTTGATGTTTACGCGCAGACCAGGCTGGAGTGCTACGGTTGGCCTGCCCGTGGCCTTGAGCCACTGTTGTGTGTAGCGCCGCTCGTTGGCCCTCATCGCCGCATGTCGCTCTCGCCTCTGGTTTGCTCTAACTGTGTTGTCCTCTGCCCCCATCTCGTCAGCACTGGCACAGTGGTATTCGCCGGGTAGTTAGAGGTTGTGCCCCAGCAGAGCTGCCGCAGGGGACTGGCCCATGGCCGTGTTCACCCGACACTGGAGGGTGAACAAGGCGGCCGGCAGATGTTCTACCAACATCGCATTGTTCTTCCCCACACAGAGTCTGAGCTGCGTCTTCAGGTCCTGGTTCCGATGCTCCGTGGGGTGGGCGTGTAGGTGGTACAATGGCATCCCTCCACTTTTTACCGATGAACTGCACACCATTGTCACTGAGCAGTGCCTTGGGGTAACCCCATCACTCTGCAGAGTTCCATGTCCATTGGGCGCACGAGGTTCTTCACCTGCGCACTTGGGAATGTTTAGGCCTCCATTCAGTGCTAAAATGTGTCTGTCACTACTAGAATAAATCATTTTGCGCCTGTTGAGCGGAGGTACGGGCCCATGATGTCCAGGGATACCGACTCTAATGGGCGCTGAGGCAAACGTGGCTGCTGTTGCTGCTCGCCGTCGGTCCTTCGTGAATTGTATCTGTTCCACGTCTCGCATAGGTGCATGTGGCATTGCACAGCTCGCGCTAACCATGGCTAGTAGAAGCGGCAGTAGATGTTGCGGGTGGTTTGTTATCTCCAGGTGCTCCCGGAAAATGTCCATCATGGGCATTGTGGAGCACGTTCTGCCACTCACAGGAGGGCACGGACATCTTCCACGGCCCTTCTCGCTGTGGGGAGCGTATTTCTACTCGGCCATCAACTACACACCAGTGGTTCACTGTCCCTCTCTCACACTCTGTGCATTTCTCGCGGCATGTCATACAGTCCCGTTGCGCAGTCGCTCGTACACCACGTTAATGTTGTGGTTCTCTGGTAGCATGGTCAGCTGGTACAGCTGCACGTCTGCTGAGCGTGGACCGGTTGGCAGGATGTCTTCCCACTCTGTGTCGTCGCATACAATGACATCGGCGCACGGCGCACGTGATATCGTGTCCGCCAGCTGGTTGTCATTCCCTGCTATGTGTTCTACCACAAAGTCGTACTCCTGCAGCACTAGCGACCACCCGGCAAGTTTGCTACATGACTCGCATATAAGCTGTACCCACACGAGACATCTGTTATTTGTGCAGAGAGTGAATCTCTGGTACTCTAAGTAGGCTCGGTACTGTTTGGTAGTCCAGACGACTGCCAAACACTCAAGCTTGTTCACATGGTACCGCTGTTCCATGGGCCCGAACTTAGCACTTGCGTAATCTATGACTCGTCACTCCCATATCGCCATACTGGTACAGCACCGCACCGATTCCTTCTTGACTGGTGTCGGTCTGGAGATACAGTGGGTACTGACAGTCACAGTGGGCTAGGGTTTCACACTGGGCGAACACGGTCTTTATGTCGCAGAACGCTTTGTCTGCTTCCGCTGTCCAGTGGTACAGTTTGTGAGGTGAGAGTAGTGTGGTCAGTGGGGCTGTTATGGTCGCGAAGTCCTTAAAATGCTCGCGGAGCCAATTAATTGGCCCAAAAAATTTATGCAGCTGTTTGTACATAGCAGGCAGATGGCACTCCTTCACGAGACGCAGAAGTTCGGCATTGGGTTCGATCCCCCTCTCACTCACCACGTGACGTGTAAACTCAAAGTCCGCCTTCCCTATATGGCACGGGTACCGCGCAGTTCAGGCCATTGATTGCCAGTCTCTCCAGAACAAGCGGCAGGTGGAAAGATGTTCTTTCCACATGTTCGACCATATCAGCACATCGTCAAGTTACACTAGCATAAACTCTCTGATAGGCCACTTAGCACCTGTACCATCAGTGTCTGGAATGTGGCGGGCTCTCCCTTCAGGCTGAATAGCATAGCGCAAAACTGATACTGACTGCAGTCAGGGGCCGTGAAGGCAGTTTTCTCCCGGTCGTCCTGCCGTACCGGTACTTACCAGTACCCAATTCGCAAGTCTAGGGAGGAAAACTCTTTGGCACTGCCAATGGTGGCTAGTGCATTATTTACGCTGATGCACGGCAATATATGTTTTCTGTCGCGAGGTTCATGCATCTCAGATCAACACATAAACACAATGTTCCACGTTTCTTAGGCACAAGTATAATTGGTGAGTTATTTCGGCTGTTGGCTGGTTCAATGACTCCATCAGCAATCATCTCCTTAATATTACTCTTTGATGACTTTCGCCTGGTGTGGCAGATAGCCTCTGTGGGGAGGGGGTGTAATAAGGATTTTGTGTGTTCAAGTTAATCCTGTGTTCCGTGACAGCGGTGCATCTCAGGATGACACTGGCGGTAAACACTTCTGCCTCTCGTCCAAGATTATCTGAAATGTGGCTCTATAAGCAGGGGGAACGTCATTCGATGTATCCTCCAGCTTTACTGTGGGTACATTGTCACTAGATTTCGCATCTGTACTGTAAGCTGTTCTGCACTCAATAGTACCGAAGTGTATGCGCCTTGCAGCGGGCTCTACCACTGTGTTCTGTTCCATGAGCCAGGGTAAGCCCAGTATGTCATCTTCCCTGAGCTCAGGTGTGACCAAAGCTGTTGTTATGGTCTCAATGTCCCGGATATGAACGACAATAGCGGCCTGGCCTATCGCCTGGCAGTTTGCGCCTTTGGCAGCTAGTTGAATAGGCTAATGCACTGCAGTGACCTCTCTAGGATGTACAAACTCTGGCCTGACAAAGCCATGTGAAGCCACCGTGTCAACGAGGGCGTAACAACAGAGACTGTTTACACTAACCAAGATTTTAATAGAAGGATAATGTTTGCTGTGGATTTGGTGAAGCAGGGCATATTGCGGTATTCGGATATTTACATTGTTCCCGGGCAGAGCGGTGGTGTCTGGCCCCGTTACCCGACTCTCCCGTTTCACGAGTGGGATGGTACAGTGTTGCCACTTCACCTCGCCTCTGTAGGCGTGTTTTGGAAAATATTTATGCCAGTGCATTTGATGGCCTGGACAGTGTCTGCAGCAACTGATTTTGGTCCAGTGGGTGTGACAGTCTGTTTACATTGTTTACATAACCCTTATTAGTGTCACTCTCATACCCGTGATTCCTTCGGTGCTGTTGCTCGGTGCTGGCTGTCTGCGTCCCTGGTGCAGTGGGCGAAGCTGTTGCAGTTTTCTACGTGGCATCGCTTGTGCACGGTGATGGTGATGGGTGTAACATCTTCCTGTCGAACAACGCTGCTGCCCTAATGAATTCGGTGGGCTCGTATGATAGCAGCAGAATGAGCGCCGCACGGCATTCTGGGTGTGCCGACTCTATTATCGCTGTGAGAACTTGTCGTGCACTAAGATGTGGCTGATACTTGCAAAGCACGTGGTAGTTGCGTGACACAAAAATTGCTAGTGGCGCATTGCCTTGTGGTTCAAGTGCCAGGGAGCTCTGTGCTTGCAGTGACATGAATGCCTCCCAGTAATTCGACACGAACAGTCCACGAAACTCGTCCCATGGCATTCCATACCTTGTCATGCCAGCCCACCACTTGCCTGCTTGGCCTGTCAGCTGTTTCCCGACGTACAGCCGCCATTCCTCCTCGCTCATGCCATAGCGGCGCAGCCTTCTCGTGCAGTCCTCGAGAAAGGCTTCGGGGTCCTCGCTCGTCAGCCTAGCAAAAATGGTAGGGTCTGGAACTGGCGTGGTGTTGACATGACCGGCGGGTTCAACGTACAGGTACTGGTATCGCGTGCTGGCGCGTAGGCACTCGGGGCGATTGCAAAGATATGGCACTGAGACGTTTGATATGACCCGCCTAGTGCCAGGTTTAAGACCCATTGTCGCCTCCGCTATGCCCCCACCACCTCCGCAATATAGACGAACCACGAACTAATTGTGTGTAAATTATAAGTGTAGTGTAAATGCATAGTGTGGAAGTGTAAATGTAGACCAACAGTAATCACCAAAACATTTAAACGAACTCACCAAAAAGCCACATCAACCGAAAAACCTAATTATAGACTACAAACACTCTAGGGCAACCGCCCGATCCATTAATGTAAATCAGGGTTATATGTCTTTCCATGTTTGTAAAGTATAAATTCGCCTCACCGGAAGTGGCGTGCGCGAGAGCTCTGGAGTCCTTGGGCATCGCCATCTTCCGGCAGTTGTAGCTCGGCGGGCCTAGGGTGCACACGCGTCGCGTCACGGGGGACCATCAACCTTTTGCAATCGATCACCATCACTGCAATAGAGTAAGTTTCTCAGAATATGTTTGTATCAACGACATCCCCCGTGATCGTCACCCCTCCCGGTCAACTCATGGCCCCCGGGATTTATTCACTTTAATTATTTTCGCGGCCTCGGCCAGCTTTTCTCACCGTGTTTCAGCTACTGGCCGGCTATAGGGCCAGGCCCGCTCAGCACCTTACGTATAGTAGTGTATTGTGCGCAATAAAGCAATAAATATCATCAATCTTACGTAGTCCCGTGTGTAGTAATTTTCACATCACGTAAGTTTCAGGGCCCAGCCTTCTCTGGAGCAACCTAGCCTTTTAGTGTCATGTATGAGTGTTCTTAAAGTGTTCATTTGTTTGTGCTACGAGGCGTGGAGGGGGCCTCAACACCCTCCCCAGCGTAACCACCGTAAGTAGCATTAGGCCTTTGTGTGAGGAGGCAGCCACGTGGCCGTCGACCCGACCCTGAGAACAGAGTCCCGTGTCCGCCCGGGCTAGTTAAATTCAACGACGGACTGGCGCCCTTTTCACGGCAATTACCACCACGAGCCACCACGCGTTCAGGTTTGACCAACTAGGGGACTCCGACACGCTGCCTCCTCCTCACACGCGTATTGGCCACGTCAAAATGGCTTTCCCAACTTGTGTGGCTATTTAAACTTATCAACCAGGACGTAATATTCATAAAACTGATCAAAGTGCGAGAAGATCAACAACGCAGTGCGCGACTTGGCAACACTGCACGTGGAACAAAGGACTTCACAGGAAGCGCCAAACACTCCCCCCCCTCCGCATTCCAGCGAGCGTGGGAGGCGAGCAACAACAACACGCAGGTCAACAAACTTACGCGCGCCAAATTAAGCCGCGGCGTGTCGCGCACATGCACCGCGCCAGTAGCCACAGCCACGCCACCGCGACGGGAGCTGTGATAGCCGCGCTAACCGCGACAAGACACAACCGCGACTACCGTGTCCAACCGCGACTCGGAGTAACATGGCATTCCGCCCGAGCCGGAAATTTGTACGACACATCTGCCCTCTATGCTTCAGACCTCAACCCACAGACCCTACTGTCCGATACGACCAAACACTTGCACTCTGCAAGTGCCCGCCGACAACCGCGGCTTTTCATAGCCCTCCGACACCCGACGACGCCAGCGCAACCACGTGTTGCGCCAGAACCACGTGCGCGGGAGCCACGTCAGAAACATTCAGTTGCAACCATTGTGGACAACGCATACATGGGGCTTGCGCACGTGTGCACGAGTGGAAATCGTTACTGGACGGGACATTCACGTGTGACCAGTGCCGCGTGCAACCAACCGGTGCCGGGACAACCGCTAACCCCCAACAGTGCGACAGCATTTGTGCTAACACGGGACCAGCAGTGGCCGCATGCAGGGAGTGTCACCGCCGCTATCACCCGGCATGTGTCACCACGCCTGAGTGGGCCGCAGTCCAGAGGGGAAGATTCATCTGCGCAGCCTGCCAGCGGGCTGCCAACAGCGCGCAACCAGCAGGTGTGTTCAACCAGCCAGCTGCCGCAACAACACAGGTCAGTGCCACGCCCATGTTGTTTACACAACCCAGCGCCTGGTGGGGTGCCTCCCCCTTCCCGGCAGTCACGCCACTCTCCAGCAGCACCCCTTTCCGCCCGGCTAACGGGTCAATGCCACCAACTTTCACCATCCAAACTCAGCCCAAAGTGCCCAGCCAGTTTCAGAACTTACCCACTTTCTCAGGGCGAAATGCAGATGACCCCAACGCGTTTCTGGAAGATTGCATGTCGCAGCTCCAACGATACGGGGTAACCCAAATCGACTGGCCCGGCGCTGTGGGAAAACAGTTACGCGGTGAGGCCCAGGATTGGTGGAACTCGACACAGGAGTACAACATGAATTGGACTATGTTTGTACGGAAATTCACGGCCCGCTACGCGAGCTCATACTCCACACTCCGTCAACAACTAGCTGTGTTTATAGAAGGGCAAAGCGAGAAGGAAGATCTAGAAGCATACGTAGAACGTAAGGTTAGCCTCGCGAGCCACTACCACCCTAACCTAGCACAGGAGGACATGTTAGAATGCATTGTTGACAATGCGCGCCCCGAATTCAGGGCCACCCTCAGACCAATGATTTTTGCCGGCTATGACCAATTCATGCGGACAGTTATTAGTATCAACAGGGACAAGCAACTACAACTACCACCACGCCCTGCTCAACCGTTTAGGGACCGGCGGACCCACTGACAGTAGTGCAACGAGCCGCGTCACGGCACCGGGCGACGGGCCAGCGGCCCGAACAGCTGACGAGGCGAGGGCCAAAACAACAGGGTCCCCGCGCAAAGATGGCCTAAGTCCACCGGCCAGGCAACCGCCCAACGCCCCGGCACGCGACATGCCTCGCTGCCGATACTGCAGGGACGAGCATTACCACTGGCATAGCGTTTGCCCCAACCGACCAGGACAGTTTCCGGGAAACGGGATGGTCGGGTAGGCACTCCAAACGTAGCCTACCCAGCACCAAAAGTCAACACACCAACAATTGGCAACTCACCTGCAAAAGTAAACAACCCAACTGTCGACCCAGGTCCCAATGTCAACAAAACAACGACTGACTGCCCATTTTCAAATGTCAACAGAACAATGACTGACAGCGCGTTTTCAAATGTCAACAAAACGACTGTCAGCCCACTCGCAAATGTAAACAATCCAAATGTCAACAGAACAACGACTGACAGCCCATTTTCAAATGTCAACAAAACAACTGTCAGCCCACTCGCAAACGTAAACAATCCAAATGTCAACAGAACAACGACTGGCAGCATATGTTCAAATGTCAACAAAACAACTGTCAAACCACTCGCAAATGTAAACAACCCAACTGTCAACGAACCGACCGCAAACCACCAACATGCAAATGTCAACAACCCAACCTCACACGTCAACAGACCACCCACCAGCAGCCAGACGGCAAGTGTCAGCAACCCAGCGCCAGTCAGCCACACAGCGTCAGACAGCATGGCAGCTGCGGGCGGCGCGGCCACACCCACCAGCGTTCTGGGCCAAGTAAGTACCACCGCTACCGACCAACTATTACGTATTCCAGTATGTGTAAACAGTAGCGCGACCATAGCCCTTATTGACACAGCCGCTTCACATAACTTCATTCGCTCTTCTCTGGTACCGCAGACGTTGTTATAACAATGTGACCACATCGTCCAGCTGGCCACACTGGATGGCACGTGCGAAGTTGTGGGCATCACTAACATCAACATGCAGATTAGAGACACAAACACGGAGGTTGTTGCACTGGTCTCGGATAACATTCGCGAGGATCTCATCCTCGGAGTACCGTGGCTGGTAGAACAAAAGACGGTCATTGAGCGCAAGTACGATGTCAACGAGCGCGAGTGCCTAGCCATCATCTGGGCTGTCAAGCACTACCGACAGTACGTAGAATACCAACAATTTATGCTGCGCACTGACAATCGCTGCCTTGTATGGTTGCACAAGATGAAGGAGGTACGAAGCAAACTCATCCGCTGGTCTATGCTTCTCCAGGCATACGACTTCTAAGTGGAACACGTCCCTGGCGCCGAGAACCAACTGACTGATGCGCTATCACGCGCACCATGTGAGACCATCGCGCAAGACGAGGAGGAATGGGAGACCGTGTTACCCCCACAACAAACCAGCACCCTGCATCAGATCACCGCATTCACGGGCCTAAATAGACAACCACCGCAAACAGCAGACACCCTGTATCACGCGGTACTGGAAGCACAAGGGGCGTGCGGGGAGACCGAGGAGAAAATTCGCGATTGCCAAAATCAGCTTGTTGACAACAGGCGCGTCATGGACGGCCGGTTAGAACAGAGCGTGGCCACCTGCAAAAACCCATGGCGGATATACGTGCCCCAAGCAGCCGTCCCACTTGTACTACAGCACCACCACGATCATCACCTAGCAGGACACCCAGGCGCCAAGCAGACGAATCGGAGCATTCGGGACACATACACGTGGAGGGGCATGACGTGCCACGTACGCAACCACGTCAGGGCGTGTGACCAGTGTAACGTATACAAAAACTAGACGCTCCTACGGCGAGGCTCAGCAGCAACCACGCCTACCAATGGAACCCTTTGACACCGTAGCCCTAGACTTGATGGGGCCCTACCCACGGTCAGCGGGCGGGAAGAAGTTCCTCCTGGTAGTCACCGACCTATTTAGCCGCTGGGTTGAGGCCTACCCACTAACCACGGCCTGTGCAACCAACATCGCCAAAACTCTCGTCAACGAATTCTTCCCACGCTGGGGGTTCCCGAGGACCCTTCTGACAGACAACGGCGTGCAGTTCACGGGAAGAAAATGGCGCGAATGTTGCACCGCATGGCGTGTACAGCACCACACCACCGACCAATACCACCCCAGGGCAAACCCCACTGAGAGGCGCAACCAAGAGCTCAAAGCCCAACTCAGGCTGCGAGTCCAGAACGACCACACGTCATGGGCCCAACACATCCCGGAAGCCCTGTTCTGCCTCCGCAACCGCGCGAACGAGGCCACAGGACAATCATCGGCTGAACTCCTACATGGGCGGAACCTGCCACAACCCGGCAGTCACGTGGTCTGCAGAGAGGAGACAGCGGACAGGGAAGACCCCGGCAGAGCACTTCAGCGGCAGGTGGAGAGCGCAAGGCAACACCAACAAGCGTACGTGCAACAGTGGCTTCCGCATACCCGACGCCCACAGCGCGAACTAGAGCCTGGGACCACAGTGTACGTGAGGCAACACCCGCAGTCCAACGCAGCCAAAAACTTCTGCGCCGGGCTCGCCAAAAGGTGGAGCGGCCCACACCAGGTTGTGAAGCAGGTTGGCCCCACGTCATACATGGTGCAGGTGACGCCGCGACGCCAGGTCAAAATCCACAGGGATGACCTCAGGCAAGCTGCAGCACGACCTAGCCAGTCACTGGTGCAGACACCCACCTCAACAACCACACAGCCAAACTGCGCCGCCTCAACAACCACGCAGCCACATGGCGACACCTCACCAACCACGCAGCCACACTGCGCCACCTCAACCGATGCACAGCCAAACTGCGCCACTGCAGGCATCACGCAGCCACACTGCGCCACCTCAGTCACCACGCAGCCAAACTGCGCCACCGCCACATCATCATCATCGCCAGCAGCAACGAGAGAGTCCCCATCATCTCCACCATCATCACCACCAGCAGACGGGTCAACATCACCGCCGCCACTGAGCACCCCGCTCGCGATGGCCCTGGGTGAGCCAGCAGAGGACCGGCGGCAGTAGCCGCCTGGGCCGGCGTGGCATGCCAGCACCTCCCCAGGTGAGGCATGCCAGGAGGCGCTCCGCTGCCTGCACGCATCAGCTGACCGCCTGGGGCTGCCACGGCACAGCACCATGCCAGAACCGGCAGTCCATCCCCGGCGGATGCGCCGCCTACCAGCCCGCTACCAAAAGGGGGCGTACGTCCAAACGCAGAGCAGCCACCCCAGCCGACCGCAGCGGATACACCGCTTGCCCATCAGGTACAGGGAGGAACCGACACAGTCAGCAGCTCACCAAGGTAAGCGCCCACCACCACAAAATCAGGCCGCCCCCGGGCGACCATGTCAACGGGACAATCACCTGCCACTCCGGTGGCGCCCCTACTGACGAGACGAACCGCCGCCACAATGGGTCTCCGAGGGAGGGCCATTTGACGTGACCCACCTAGCGCCGGGGTTAAGACCCATTGTCGCCTCCGCTATGCCCCCACCACCTCCGCAATATAGACGAACCACGAACTAATTGTGTGTAAATTATAAGTGTAGTGTAAATGCATAGTGTGGAAGTGTAAACGTAGACCAACAGTAATCACCAAAACATTTAAACGAACTCACCAAAAAGCCACATCAACCGAAAAACCTAATTATAGACTACAAACACTCTAGGGCAACCGCCCGATCCATTAATGTAAATCAGGGTCATATGTCTTTCCATGTTTGTAAAGTATAAATTCGCCTCACCGGAAGTGGCGTGCGCGAGAGCTCTGGAGTCCTTGGGCATCGCCATCTTCCGGCAGTTGTAGCTCGGCGGGCCTAGGGTGCACACGCGTCGCGTCACGGGGGACCATCAACCTTTTGCAATCGATCACCATCACTGCAATAGAGTAAGTTTCTCAGAATATGTTTGTATCAACGACATCCCCCGTGATCGTCACCCCTCCCGGTCAACTCATGGCCCCCGGGATTTATTCACTTTAATTATTTTCGCGGCCTCGGACAGCTTTTCTCACCGTGTTTCAGCTACTGGCCGGCTATAGGGCCAGGCCCGCTCAGCACCTTACGTATAGTAGTGTATTGTGCGCAATAAAGCAATAAATATCATCAATCTTACGTAGTCCCGTGTGTAGTAATTTTCACATCACGTAAGTTTCAGGGCCCAGCCTTCTCTGGAGCAACCTAGCCTTTTAGTGTCATGTATGAGTGTTCTTAAAGTGTTCATTTGTTTGTGCTACGAGGCGTGGAGGGGGCCTCAACACCCTCCCCAGCGTAACCACCGTAAGTAGCATTAGGCCTTTGTGTGAGGAGGCAGCCACGTGGCCGTCGACCCGACCCTGAGAACAGAGTCCCGTGTCCGCCCGGGCTAGTTAAATTCAACGATGGACTGGCGCCCTTTTCACGGCAATCACCACCGCGAGCCACAACGCGTTCAGGTTTGACCTACTAGGGGACTCCGACATGCCGCCTCCTCCTCACACGCGTATTGGCCACGTCACGTTCTACACAACTGTCGCTGCCGTCTGTGGAATGTTAGCGACCCTGGGCTGACAATGTCTAGGGTAGTTTTCGGAAAGTCTACTGTTGCGACGTGCGGCTGACACGTGACGGCGATGCAGCCGAAGCACAGGAACCTAGTTCCGACCACACTCCGGCATTCCTCCATCACTAAGCACTCTGTGTGTGCTTCCTGTTCACAGTATTGACACCATAGCACTGTTGTTGTCGCAGGCATTGGCAGTCAACCCATGGCGAGCTTCAGGGCTGGGTGGCCCTCCAGGGCATGCAACGGCACTGTCGCAGGTGGTGTTGCGCTTCTCCAGCTGATGTGCGGTTGCGCCTCTGTATATCCCTCTTGCTGTTCGCTGTTAGCTTGCACGCATCACACCTGAAGGGGTCCCTGTGCACCCGCACCATTTCAGCAGCTAACAGGCAATCCTGGTGGTACTGTGCGTTGCACATGGCGCACTGTGCTGTGTACTGGCCTGGGTACAGGCATACCAGGCTGTCGCATATGTCGCCCTTAATCTGGTTGACATTGTTGGTCTCAAGTTTGGGAGGTAGGTGTGAGGCACACAGGCACATAGCTGCGCCCTTAGCAGTCCACTTCCCCGTTTCGCACTTCAACACACATTGCGAACACATCCGTGTGGGAGCGTCGTCGGATGTCACCCGCAGTGGAAACTCGTGGTTGTCGCAGAAGGAGTACTGTGGGTGCCACGTCGGCAGCAGTGATTTGGAGTGGCATCTGTGGCTTACTGGTTGTTCTGGTAGTGGCTCATAGCATTCTCTGTACACGTGTCCAGTGGCACTGTACCCGCCTTGGTAGGCCATGGCATGGAAGCACGAGCGTGCATGCGGATGATCAGCTTTTTTCATGAGGTTACCAGTCTCAGCGCAACGGACTTCCTTCATGCCACTGCGATCGATTTCCTTAGGAAGAGAGAGATGCTCTTGGCACGCATGCTGCCACCCACCTCAGATGGGCGGGATGTGAAGGGGAGAGAGCTCTGGAATGCGGGTGCAAAATGGCCACTTTCGCGGACTTTCTGTCCGTTCCCTCACAAGGGCGACCACGTGACTTTTCCGTAGCATAGAATACGAACACATAATGAGCGTTGCACACTGATCTTGATACGCAATTTTAGCCTTTATTAATACCACATAGTTGAGCGACAAATTGACGCAAGTGAGGGTTGTGGTGAAGGGATGAATGTTGCAATATCTACGGTAAAATTATACGAGATGTGTCCTGCACTACAGTGGCGTGCAGAGGGCAGACTGCCGGGTAGCATCAGCTCGTCAGGGAGGACGAACACTCGAAGTTCACGGGTCGTGCAGCCAATGGCCACAGCATTAGCTGATTTAATCCCCTCCCACTCTGTGTCCAGATACGCAGGGGACTCATTAGACATTCCTCATGCTGCGATGCACACATAAGACACTCGCCAGGGATATCGGGCACTTGGACGCCCACTCACACAATACAAAACACCAGGGGATTGGCTGGTTTTCAGTATCCCGTAACCTTAAGGCCGTGAAGCAGCTAGCCAATAACACACGTACTTACGGATGTGGTTATTATTAAGGAATCACTCTACATCCATACACATATCACTATGGGGGTGGCTGAAGCGGACCCGGACCCATGCCCGTCCAGTGGGTGAAACTGCACTTCATAAACAGCCAAGTGGGCTGGATAAAATTTTTAATAAAGCTAAGCCCCTGAGCATTACGAGTTGCAGTGGAGGAGGAGGTAACTCGGGCACAAAATAGAAAGTTAAAGTGAAAACATTCCATACATATACGAAAATTAACCATTGATGCACTATGTTAGGTTGAACAAATACTTATGCTAGGGCTCGGAGCGACAAAGAGTCGATCTCCTACTTACGCCACTAACAGCCAACTGCCGAGCATGTGGCGGTGCACCTGCCTCGTCCAGCAAGTTCCCACGATGCACTCATCATAACACAAAAACCCTTAAACAATACAAAACAAAAGAGGTTAATTTTTAAATGCAAATTCTTGACGATTAGAGTCCCAAATAGTGTTAGGGAATGTTTCTATAATTATTTTCAGACATGCAGTTTTCGGGCATCCAGAGATGTATGTTACGTTACATTGCGGTAATGTGTATATTAGCTCTTGAATTTTTAGGAAGGAACAGAAAACACTTGAAAACACTTAACAAAATTCTTATATTTAAATTCACTTTAAAAATAGCTTGCAGGATATTACGCAGCATGGCTGGCTGTGTGGGCGAGTTTATGTTGCCAGCATGGCACAGGGGTGTTTCTGCGATGTTTGAGGTTAAACCAGACATATGATAATTAAAAACTATTTAAGTGGAGCCAAGGTTACCCCTGGCCTTTAACTTGACTCAGCAATCATGGGTGCGACCCACGTTTCCGCACTTTGCCGGTAAGTGGCAGCATGACACTCGCCACGTAAACCGTTGTTTTCAGGCATTAATACATATGGGGCACTTTCCCTACACTTGCTGGGAGTCTCTAGCACCGACACACATTTTGGTACCACCTGGCGTCATGGAGGCGACGCCTGGACGCCACTACCTCTTAGTGCTATGTGGCCTGGTGCGTTGCCTTATGCGGGTGCAGTACCTATTGCGTGCCACGGCTGTTCCAGTTTGTAGGCGCGGTGCGCACCACGGGCTTCAGCTGAGGGGAAGCAGAACAGTCCGCATCACATTTGCTGTGATTTATTACGGTTACTCAACAGTGAACAAATATGAACTGCATCACCTGTAGTGATGTGGACCCCACTCACTAAGCAGGTAGGTGGCTAAAGCAGAAAAGCGTGCGAACTATGAATCTACGAAAAACATGTTAAGTTATAAACATTATGTCCCTGGGAGGAATGAACAAGCAGGGTTGAAAGGGCACTACTCCTGGACGATAAACAACTGAATTATGTTCCGATAAAAATACGTTACTATTGAAGCAGCAATTTGGTTATGCAAACAAAAATGATGGTCCAGGAGCTGTACGTGCATGTCCTCTCCCTCTACACGCCACGAACAAGACTTTCTTCGTGATGGCGCCCACCCTCGCTCGAGGCCAGGGGTGAGTGCCAAAACGACGCCTTAGTGACCGCTTTTGCATGTTAGGCAGGAAAGCTAAGTACAACATCACTTTGAAACTTACATAAAATGTACGTAAAACCTTTTGATCATTAACATAAATAGAGTTACTGAAAATGGATCATAATGGTACATAAAGGTAAATTATTTATTCTTGCCTTCCACTCAGGGTAGCTTATTAAACTGTCTCTCAAAGTCTGGGCATGTATTGTAGTGAAATTGCATATGACATTTCTACACTAATACAGAAAACACTAATTAAAACTTTGATAAATACACTTGGTGTACTTTGCGTCGGCTTCATGACTGTTACGGTGGCACTCTGGGGGCCATGCTCTGTGGTTCGGAGTTGTTTAGCACTTTATATAATAGAATTTGAGGACGGTTGTGGTATTTACGTTTTGACCAATTAAAATATCAGAAAATTACCAGGATTTCCGTGGTGCACTCAGATTTGCTCACTCATCCCCGCAATGCGAGTTAGATAACACGTGGTTCGGCATTTGCGCACGTTGTGATCAGTGACGCCTCTACCTAGCGACTCTTTGTGCTCTTGCAGCTCCCGAGATGTTCCTAGACGTTTACTCACTGGAAACAAGATGGCACAGGATGTTTTATTCGTCAGGTCAAGATGCTCCTAGGTCAAAAAGAGCATGCTCTTTTAGCCCTTCCTCTCGAGGAAGAGTTGCGAGGGCAAGTAGGAGCAAATCGTCTGCTAGATGTTATAACGAGCATATTTCTGTTGACTGTAGAATTTACTTTTGATGGTATGTTTGAAATTTGAGTAAATATATTTTTCAGGCAAACTCGGATGACGATAGTAATGTCGCGGCAGATGAATAATATTTTTGTTAAATTCCAATCAATTAAAGTTGTGTGTTATGGTATTGTCTGCATGTGATTGTTAACCTCTAAAAGTAATTCTCAACATTTGGTAATATTTGCACAATATGTTTAATGTCCGCAAACGATTTAAGGACTTATTTGTGGTTAGTATTCCAAGTCATTAAATAACATTAAGATACAAATTATTACTATTTCTCAGACTTGAGTGATTTGTATTTTTCTAGCTTCCTCTCATCATTAATTTAGCTGACACTTTATTATTTATAGTGCATTATTTGGTGCAGCTGTAGAAGCTTCATCACCTCATGATTCCACATTATTAATATTTCATAATACATCTACTAGTTCGGCGAAATGTACAATCAGGCAGTAACGCAAACACAACAAAAAATAGAACTACAGATATTCCCCTTGGAAACTATTTCTCAATTTTGAGTGACATGAGCAACAAGAAAAATACACCTGCAACAATTGAGTCAGAAGAGTTTGTAAAAACATGCAGTGAAAATCGCAGCAAAAATAACTCGTCCAGAAACTATTGCACAACACTGCATAACTCAAGGAACAAGATAAGTAAACCAGATCCTGCAAACCTGAAAAAAAAAAAAAAAAAGCAGCTGAAGAAACTGATGATGACAATTACAGTGGAAACAGTAGCAAAAATAGGTATTCTACAAGTGTATTGATTTTGGGGGACAGCCACAGCAGGAGTATCGCAGAAAAGATCAACGCCAGCAACACAAACATACAAGCTTTTGGTTATGCAAAACCTGGTGTGCCTCAACGGGAGATCCTCAGGAACATAAAAGAAGACCCAACAAGTGTAAAAAATTGTGACGTAGTTGTTGTCATTGGTGGTGCCAATGATGTAGCACGAAACATGGGAAACGAAGCAATCCAATGCCTTAGTGAAAATCTTGATGCACTAAGAAACAAGAAGGTAGTGGTGGTTACTATCCCTCACAGGTATGACTTAAGTGATAAATCATGTGTAAATGTTGCCATAGATGAGGTAAACTCAGCTTACAAGAACCTATGTATGTTGCACGACAATGTGAAATGTGTAGACACTAACATCTTAGGTAGGGAAATGCACACTCAGCATGGTTTACATTTAAACAACCTAGGCAAAAATTTCTTGGCTGTAGAAATATGCAAGCAGATTGACAGTTCTGAAAGTAGGAAAAAGCCAAGAAAACCGACATTTCTAGATAAATGGTTAAACAGAAGTGCAAACAAAAATGTAGTAAATGTATCTCAGCAAATCAGCCCTAAAGTTTCTTCAAGTAGGCCTACAATGTTAGACAAATGGCTGATACAAAAATGTGATCACAGTGATAAGAAAAGAAACTAAGCAAAAACAAATTCATAAAAATTTAACAATTAAAATCAATAATGACAACATAACTAGTCCTAAAAATATAGCAAATGAATTTAATACATTTTTTGCTACAATACCAAATGATCTAATAGAAAATTCTAATATTGGTCATACCAATCAGACCCCACTCCCTTCTTTAAATTTTAAAAACCACAAATCAATATATTTTTACCCGTTAACAGAAGATGAAGTTATAAAATTCATACAAAATTTGAAAAATAAAAACTCTTCTGGTCTAGATGAAATACCCACGGTACTAATAAAAAAATGTTGTCAGTATATCTCGTCACCACTAACCTATATTTTTAATATTTTTTTATCGGAAGGTGTTTTCCCTGATAGACTAAAATTGGCTAAAATAATACCCTTGTATAAAAAAGGTGATAGTACAAATATGAATAACTATAGACCCATAGCACTCCTATCTTCATTTTCAAAAATTTTAGAGAGTATTATTGCAAAACGGCTAATTAACTTTTTGAATAAACATAATATAATTTTTAAAAAACAATTTGGTTTTATAAAAGGAAAATTCACTGAACAAGCAATCTTCTGTTTTATTGATAACATAATAAATGCTCTTGACAAAGAAAAACAGGTTATGGGTATTTTTGCAGATTTGTCAAAAGCTTTCGATTGTGTCAATCACAACATTCTACTCTACAAACTAGAAACATATGGAGTAAGAGGTATCCCGCTCAAAATGTTTGAATCCTATCTGACCAATCGTATTCAAGTTACTTCAATAACCTATTGCGATGAGAGTGGATTTTATGCTAATTATATATCTGACCAAAACATCATAAATATTGGGGTCCCCCAGGGTTCCATTTTGGGTCCGCTTCTGTTTGTGATTTTCATAAA